>JAEBUP010000068.1:0-261283 GCA_023014405.1 Amanita molliuscula
TTAAGTCGGCACTCGGTCTATCTCCATAGCCGATGCTGACCTAACCACCTTCCATATAAGGGCCATAGTGTTCACACAGAGTTCCCATCCTAGTGGCGTCTCGTCCAGCCCTTGTATCCTAATGTTTGAGTGAAGTAAAATAGCTAAAAGGAAAAGAAAAATATAGTCCGACTCTCCGAGTCCATATCCTCCTATCTTCTATTGACAATGTTGTCTCTAAGTGCGTATCTTCATAGTCATCGTTATGTCATTACTGTAATGGTTTGAAAATGTGAGAAGTGCTCATAACATCACCCCCCCCCTCAAGGCCTCGCGTCCCGAGAGGCTGACGTGGCGGAGTCCACATATCTTGGGTCCTCCCGCATTCTTGCATAAAACGCGGCCAGGCGCGCTTGTTGTTCGTTGGGCGACAGCCCGAATTGTTCTGAGTCGACGTCCTCAACGTCGTCAATGGTGGTCTTATATCTGACCAATGGTTTTTTTCGGGCGACTCGCGCCGGTAATCCTCCTTTGTCGGTCGTCCTCCGACTCGCTGCTTTCTTTAGCAATCATTTCCGTCTTCCTTTTTAATATTTTCTTGGCAAGTACTGCCATGTCTTTTTCTTGAGCTCTTTTTTCCTCTGCTAACTCCTCCTCTTCCGTCTGCTGAGGGAAATTAAGCACGGGTTTAGACCGCCCGCCGCGCTCCAGGTCTCTGGAGAACGTCCCATCGGTGTCATCCGGCAGCTCCATGATTGCTGCCCTATCACCCTTCCAGTTGCGCCATCTGCGCTCCATATTGGCTAAGTACTTTGGCCCAAAGCGGCCATCTTCCCATCCGAACAACCTTTGTCGATCTTTCCAATGCGTTCCTCGACTCTTTTTGTGCTTTGTGGCACTGATAGGTTGTTTCGGTGGGGTGGTTTCAGTGTACTGGATATATAGGATCCCATCTCGTATGTTTCGAACGAGTTTGGGAGCGTCTGGGTTCGCTTTGTGGAATTTCTTGACTATGGCGGGTGCATTGACGACATTCTTCACTGGTTCCCAGGTGGCTTCCTCCACTGGGTAGTTTTTCCATTTTACGAGGTACTCCAGCCTCGCTCCTCCTCTGCCGCTCACTCGGCTTTCCAAGATTTCTTCAACCTCGTATTCCCCTTCTTGAGATTCTTCCACCATTTGCGCGTCTTTGCGCGCCGCTGCCTTTGCCTGTTGTTTCGGGAAAACCGGTTCCCTGTACGGCTTCAAGAGGACTTCGTTGAAGACATTGTAGACCTTCCAGGAGGCCGGGATTTTTAGTTTGTATGAGGATTCGCCAATTTTGGCGAGTACTTCTAAGGGGCCGACAAATTTCCCATCTAATTTCTTTGTCGCCCAGATCACTGGTAGGTTTTCTGTACTTAGATAGACTTTATTGCCGGGTTTATATTCCACGGCCTGCTTCCGGTGTTCGTCATAGCGCTGTTTCATGACCTGCACTGCTTTTTCCAATGCCAATTTTGCTTTGGCATGTACATCCTCTAATTCTTTTGTCAACTGTTCGACCGCTACTGCCTTTGGTGCATAGGTAGGGTCGAGACCTTTGTGAGGGTGACGGCCATAATTCATATAAAATGGAGTGAACCCTGTTGCCGAATGGACTCTGTCATTATGACAGAATTGTGCTACCGATAGCCAATCTGACCAGTTGTCTTGTCAGTTGTTTACGAATATCGTTAGGAACTCTTTTAATTCCTGATTAACTCATTCAGTTTGTCCGTCGGTTTGTGGGTGGTAGGCTGTAGATTTGTTGGCTTTGATTCCCAACATTCCATATAAGTCCGTCATAAATTTGGAGGCGAATTGCGGTCCTCTATCGCTGATGACTTTTCTCAGGAGTCCATGCTCCCTAAAGACGTTATCTCTGAACAGCACAGCTGTTCCTTGTGATGTGATTTCGGAGGTAGTCGGTATGAAGTATGATTTTTTGGTGAATCGGTCCACGATGACCAGAACCATGTTGTTCCCCTTTGATTCTGGTAATGGTCCTACGAAATCGACCAAGATGATTTCCCATGGTTCAGAAGGAATCTCGTTAGGTCGTAAGGGCGCTGCCCTGGCAGTCCTGTCTGGTTTTGCTTTTTGACACGTCTCGCAACCAGGAATGTAACGTTCAATGTCTTTCCGCATATTGGGCCACCAGAAGTTCCTGGTGAGCGATTCCAATGTTTTGGCCACTCCGGAGTGTCCCCACGAGTGATGAATCGCGATAATATCCTCCCGAAGTGCTGGTACTGCCGGTACGTATACACGTCCTTGCCAGGTGACTAATCCTTTTTCTAGCTTGTATTCTCCACCCGCGATTTCTAGTCCTTTCAACACCTGAGTCTCCCATTGTCGGCGAGGAACCTCTTTAATATCCTTGATGATGGCATCTATCGCTCGATCATTGTCGTAAACTCGGACGAATAGGTGTTCCTTTAATAAGATTACTCCTTCATTATCGCCTTCTCCTTTATCGTGTCCTGCTCGTCGGGATAATAGGTCGGCCTTGGTGTTAGATTTTCCACTCCGGTGTTTGATTACAAAATTATAGTCTTGCAAGTCTGTCACCCATCTTGCCTGTCGTCGATTTAGATTTTGCGCTTTCCGGAAATATGTTAAGTTCTGATGATCCGTTACAACTTCGATGGTTTGTTTTGCCCCTTTGAGGTAATGTGCCCATTCGTAAAAGGCATGCATTACTGCAAGCATCTCTTTATCATATATTTCGTAATTACGCTCGGCGTCATTGAGTGATTTTGAAATGAAGGCCACCGGCTTCCATAGTCTGTCCTCTCTTTGCTGAGATAGTATCCCTCCGATTGCAAATTCTGAAGCATCTACTTCTACTCGGAATTGTCCCTCCTCGCTGGGGATTCGAAGAACCACTTCTTCTGCTATGGTTGTCTTAAGCCTGTCAAAGGCTTCATCCTGTAATTGCGTCCACAACCACTCCTCCTTTCCTGTGAGCCGTGTCAACGGTTTGGCTAGTTTTGCGAAATCCCGCACAAATCTCCTATAAAAGTTGACGAAGCCCAGGAACTGCTGGACTTCTTTTTTGCATTTTGGCTTAGGCCAGTCGGATACTGCCTGTACTTTGGCAGGATCCATCCGTACCGTGTCCTTTCCGATGATTACTCCTAGAAAGTCAATTTCATTTTTATCGAAGAAACATTTTTCAGGTTTCAGAGATAGTTTATGTCGTTCTAACTTTTCTAGTATCCGATTCACATGTTTGGTGTGTTCTTCCTGATTCCTAGAAAACACCGGGGTGTCATCCATGTAAATCACCATCCATCCTTCTGCTATTTCGACTCTGAATATGTCGTTCATCATTGTTTGGAAGGTAGCGGGTGAGTTGGTGAGACCAAAGAACATGACCAGTGGTTCGAATAACCCTCTATTTGTTCGGAAGGCGGCTTTCCATTCATCGCCCTCCTTGATTCAGACATTGTTGTATCCCCAACGTATGTCCATTTTGGAAAAGACTTTGGCTTGCGATAGCTGGTCTACAAGCTCTCCTATAAGAGGTAGGGGATAGCGATTTTTAACCGTCATTTCGTTTAATTTCCTGTAATCCTGTACAGGCCTGAGTTTCCCATCCTTCTTCTTGACAAAGAAGAAGGGTGAGGCCATTGGCGATTTGCTAGGTTGGATCCGTCCAGAATCCAAATTCTCTTTTAGAAACTCGTCCAGTTGTTGCTGCTCGTCTCGGTTTAAAGGATAGATTTTGCAGTCTACTGGAGTCGAACCCGGTATAAGTTCTATTGCATGATCCCATTGTCGTCTCGGTGGGAGCTCGTCGAATGTTTCTTTTTCGAACACCTTTCGGTGCTTTAAGTAATGACGGGGAATGGCTTCCTCTAGTGTCCGTTTCTTTTCCGTTTTTGCCTGCTCTGCAGCTATCTTCGTGGCGGTCAAGGCAAAGGCCCGTACCCTTAGTTCGGGTTCCCCGATATGAACGGCTAGAAGGCGATCTCCTTCATGTAAACAATATGAAATGTCGATTTCGTCCTCAGGTTCCTGAACTGATGATGGTTTCCAACAGGTCCCCGGACAATGGTTGAACTCCAAGGATTTCTTCTTCCAGTTAATAGTTGGGTTGTGATGCTCCAACCAATCGTGTCCTAGGAATAGGTCCATTTTGCTAAGCGTAGCAACAGCACAGTCCATTATTTCTTCATGGGACCCTATTCGTAATTTGAACTGGACGAAGTAATCCACACTTCCTGATCCGTTTCGAGTGCCATCTGCATTATACACTGGTATAGGACGCAACAACTTCTTCTTGTTCATCCTGTGTTTTTCAACGAACTCCTCGCTTATACACGAGGCGGTGCATCCGGAGTCTAGCAGCATAGTGACGTTTGCGGACTGGAAGGTGTCCATAGTGGTGAGTGTGCCTTTGAGGTCTAACTCCTGCTTCCCAATTCCTTGTACTACTTTTTCCCTTAAGTGCACAAGGTTCCATAGGGCATCGGTTTCTGATAAGGCGTTTAGCTGTTGGACTAGTTTTCCGTCTACCTTGTTTATTCGTTTGTCGTCCACCCATTGCCGTAGACATTCAATTGCTGTTGATTCGTTTTGTTGCCAGATCCTCCTTAATACCCAAGGAGGCGTCCATGTTTTTAGTCTTTTCTCAGGTTTTGCACTCATTTCCAAATTTCTTATATGGTGTATGTTCCCACTGCATTCATAGAGTAAGTCATGAACATTAATTGCAGAGTCTACTGGTACTAGTACACCATTACAAGAAATTGAACTATCGGCCAGTTGAACAGAGCGTTTATTCACTGGCTGTCTCCAAAATCCAAGACCTCCTCGATCTTGGCACATCCTTCCAGGGTCGTTTCCCCATTATCTATCATCCGTACCACCCTCTTTCCTTTATCTTTGGCAGCTTCCTTCTTCCAACATCTTTCCACCGTATGTCCTTTCCTTCCACAGTTACTGCATTCCGGTATGGGTTTCCTTCCTCGTGGCAGCAGGCATCGACGACTGTAGTGTCCCTCTTTTTCGCAGTTGTAGCACCATGGCTTGACGTCTCGTTTCTTATCTACGTCCATGGCGTTCGGGTCTCTACTTCCCGAGGCGAATGGGGCTGGAGCCTTGTATTGGTACTGAGGACGGGGATTACTACTTGGGGTTTGTTCTCGATACTCTTGCCGTGTTTTTGGGAAGCCATATGCTTCATTGGCCTTCCTGTAAGCTCGGGCAAGTGCGGTCACTCTCGTTTGTATTTGGACAAGAGTAGCGTTGTCCGGAAGTCCTCCATACTGAATCAGGTCCCTTCCTAGGGCTGGATTAAGATTACTCTGGAACTGAGAGATCAATGCCTGATCGTTCCAGTCAGTGAGCGAGGTGAGTGAGTTGAATTTTACTATGTAATCTTCGACCAACATCGTTCCTTGTCGCAATTTTAATAAGGCTTCTATTGCCTTCTCTTTTGTTTCTGTCGACATGAAGAACTCGTGCATTTGGTTTTTAAAGTTGGTCCAATCCATGAATGGGAATTGGTTAACTAGTGGTCTTCGTATCCATGCTCGATTATCCTTAGTTGACTCTCCCTCATTCAGCTGCTGCCAGTTGAGTTGTGAATCCCATCCGCTGTTGTCTATTTTATCTTGGAACTCCTGCAACGCTTCTTGGAGTGCTTTGAGTTTGACACCACTCCAATCGGCTGCTCTGTCTCCCTTTCCTCCTTTTATTTGGTATAGACATATGGAAATTTGTCGTTTCGGGTCTATCTCCCTTGCTAGCATGAAGTAGGTTCCCATTTGCCGTAACCATCCATCAACCGTCCTTGGGTCCCCTTGGTAATAATCAGGCATTTCTGCCTTTGTGAGGGGTCCTGGTTCTGGCTGAGAGCTCCGCTGATATTCATTGATTATTGCCACCAGAGCCTGTCCTGCACTAGTGATGGCTCGCTGTCTATCCTCTTCCTGGCGGTGGATCTCATTCTCCCTTGCTGCTACTGCTGTAGCTGGTTGGGTATCTGGGAGGGATTCCAACGTTTCGGTATCCATCCAGTAGTTCTTCCATCCCAGTACGGCATGATAAGCTTGAGTAACCATTTCCACCATTAATCTGAATGGTCCCGCTCCAACTTTATAATGTCCCATGCCTTCTCGATTCAGGCATTCCATGTGAAACCATCCCCTTGTGTTACTGTTATACTTTTCAATGTGTAACATGGTTGAATGGGAGTAGCTTTTTCGGATTATGGTGGTGACATTCTCATCTCGGAGGTTCCTGTCCCAGTTGCAAATTTCTTGTAACTGCAGGTAGGCTGGCCACATGAATTCATCCCAAAATTCCTTTTTAATCAATACCAGGTAGCAATATCCTGGTATATCTGGATTAAAGCCGCTGTTGGCCCAAGACATTGTTGGATAAGGATAGGGAAGCCAGGATTCTTTTTCGACATTTCTCCTCCATTGATCGATCTGTTGTTTCTTATGGGCATCATTTGCCCCTTGAGGGTACTCCTCGGTTGATAACCAGTCTGCTGCTGTAGGAACCCCGCCATTCCAGTGCGCTGCGTCTCCTCCAGCGTTTATGACTTTGGCCTTATTTTCTCCTTCAGCTAGTGCTGCCGCTGCATATGACCGCACTGGTTGCACTACTTTTTTGGGTTCTACGACTGCCGGGTATGATCGTCCGGCTGCCTGGTTTACTGCTTCTTGAACAGTTACTGTTGACCGCAAATCCACTCGCTTGATGGACGTGGTGGCAAGGGTTCTATTTTTTAATCGACGTTTAGACTTTGATTGTCCCCCAACTCGCACAGTCCAGGTGTAGTGAGTTAGTTTGTGGAGGTCGACCAACTTGTCCCAAGTGTATTCGATGTCGTCTCGACGAACAGCCGATTCTTCAATGATGTGGCATCAACCTGGTCGAATGCTATCTTGAATAGCAAAGACCACCGTATCGTCCCGTAACTCGGGCTCCCAGTTGACGATGTCGTAAAGGGTGGGCCATGCAGGCCAATTAAACTTGTCGTAATATTCGGCCTTGAACAGGTACATGTAGCAGTACCCATTCTGCCTCCATTGGTCAGGAGCTATTGGACTTTTTGCTACGGGTCCTGGTAGGTATGCCTTGACGCGGGCACGCCACCCCAGTAGTCTAGCCTTATGATCGTTCCAGGTGTCCTCTCCTATTTCAGACAGGAAATGGTCCAGGCCAATAGTTCGAAGTTTCTCGATTGGCTCTGTGAGGAGTCGTTCTGGTGTCCTGGCAATGAGGTGTCCAGGTGGCTTTGTGACTAGAAGGGGATCAAATCTGATTCCCTTGCGACGCTCCTCCTCTTCCTGTTCCCGTTTCCACTTGGCGTATCGGGTAGCTCGTATGTTGCCATTCATGGCGTGCATCCAAGCATTCCAGTCCTCATGTGACATGGTCATGCCTTCGTGCGCATATAGTTCCTCTACGTGATGAGCACACTGAAGTCGCTCCACCACTACTCTGTATCGCATAATAGCTTTGTCCCCATTGTTGATTAACATCAACCATTGATTATATTTTGAGGACACGAGAGCTAGCCAAATCGGGTTGGAGGTGTCGCCTTTGTACTGATCCTCCAATAATGTCATGAGAGTCTGGTACTCTCGTTCTGCTTTGCGCATTGCATGCTCAGCACGCAGTACTGCTTTTGTAGCTGCACGTTCCATAAGAAGGGCCTCCCAAGCTTCCTTCTGTTCAAGCTCCTGCTGGAGCTCTCTTTCTCGTAGTAGTTGTTGTGCCTCGGCGCGTTCCCTCTTCCGCTCATTTTTGCGGTGATGCCAGTACAGTCTGACGTGGTTGTTGTGGCGGCAAACAATAGTATCGCCAATAAATGCTGGTGTCCTAACAAGGACAGGTTCGATGAAGTCGACCCAATCCGCCTCGAAGATCTGACCGATCTCCAAGAGTGTCGCTTGGGCGTGGGGGAGGATGTATTGAAAGTAGCAATTCATTTTCGTGGTGAGGGAATATATGTTGTTTTTCTGTAAAGCAATCTTCAATCAAGCTCAGGCCCTCCACTGACACTTGATCCGTTCTTTCGGCAGTCAGAATCCGCGCCTGTCGATGATGTCCCTTGGGAAACAAGGGAGTTGTCGTCTGCAGTGTTGTGGGTCCGCAGGCTACTCAGTTGTGTGCACCTGGCAATTCGCCTCAATGTCCTTGTGCTCAGTTATCAGCCCGAAATCAGGTAGGGCTGCTGATACAGAGGGTATGAGAGGACTTTTTGTCAGCCTTGATATGCACGATAACTGGTTTATTTCGCTCGTTCCTGAGTTTTTCTGCAATCACAGTATATGTTACCCCGAGCGCGTCTGTGGTCTCCTGCCTACGCTACTCTCGGGCGATCTCGTATTCTCGTCTGTGACTGTTTGGTAGACAGGCCCAATGGGCGAATTGAAGATCTCTCGTTCGAGACCTGGTGACAGTAAAAAGTGTCGTTGTTGATGTCGCCAACGGTCCCGGGATAATCGGGTTACAACCGTCCAAGTGAAACTAGGCCGTTGAATGTCTTTCGCAACTACGAGCGGCGTGCTCGGTGCTAGACAGATAACAACGGGGTAGAGAGTAAGTCTCTAGATTATGTCAGGACTGCCCTGAACACAACCTAAGCAACTCAAGTGGTGGTTTGTTAGACCAAAGGCAATACTATTGCTCAAGTAGCTATGTCCAGTGACAATAGACTATCTAGAGACTTAAGGTCTCTCTATGCTAAACTACGGCCCTTATAAAGCCCATCCCCGGTCTGTGCGCAGACAGCGCGCAGCACAAGTCCCTCACAATAAGGTGACTCGGCGCAGCAGCCATTCTGCGCCCATATGACCATATGCAGGGTCATCTCTCCATATACGGCTGCGACTTATTGTACTGCGCATTCAACCGTTCCCATGCTCCCCTGTACCGATATCTTGGTACTCCCAGGTTTTCCCATGTCGCCCCTCAGGCGCCATTCCGCTCATGTATCCTTTCATGGCGTAGGCCCATCATCGGGCCACCTCTTAAGTCGGCACTCGGTCTATCTCCATAGCCGATGCTGACCTAACCACCTTCCATATAAGGGCCATAGTGTTCGCACAGAGTTCCCATCCTAGTGGCGTCTCGTCCAGCCCTTGTATCCTAACGTTTGAGTGAAGTAAAATAGCTAAAAGGAAAAGAAAAATATAGTCTGACTCTCCGAGTCCGTATCCTCCTATCTTCTATTGACAATGTTGTCTCTAAGTGCGTATCTTCATAGTCATCATTATGTCGTTACTGTAATGGTTTGAAAATGTGAGAAGTGCTCATAACAGTGATGGTGGAATAGGAGCACCACTGTGAGAACCAATAGTGCAACCCTATGCAGGACACTAATTGAGTCATAGGGTTGAGATAGGCATTAAAGATTGCTGTTGCTGGCAACTCCAGTGTTCATCTGTTTCAATTCATCCCTGTTCTCTATTTTCTGTGGGCCTGACCAATGGTTACTGGTCTATACTGTAGCTAGTCATTGGCTGATGGGTTTATTTGTCTGCTAGGGTCCTGATCCACTATGTTGGTATGTTGTTATGGATGATGTGTCAGCCGCATATGGGTGATCCTTGGATTGTAGAATGTAGATGCATCCTAACATGGATATAGCTTTGATGGAAACAGTCCCTTCTCTGGTGAACTAAGATATGCTGGCTGATGGTGTATGTGGAATGGCCAATGTGGTGCTGCTCATTGGATGCAAATGGCTGACCAGCTTGGATGGTGTACATGGAAGACGACTTGATTGTTGGGTATGGGCAATGCTTTGCCTATTGTGGATAATCTCAGAGTTCATGGGGTTGCTCATAGCTAGCATGGATGACCTGCAGAAGACTTTGGATAAGCATGGATGATAAGCAAAGGTATTAGGGCATGTATAATCCTATACACCATCACATCAGAATGATGCTCATCATCTCCCCCCCACTTAAAAATCTGACTGTCCTCAGTTGGTTGCATGAAGGAATTGGATAGTCAGTTGCTGGAGGTTGAATAAAAATGGAAGTTAATTTTGACAAAAGAAGATGGCAGATTGGTAGCATGGCTATGTACTGGGTATATTTGCAGGATTCCATGTTGTCTGTTCTCAGTAGTCACCTCCTGGGTCAGGATTGTCATCTATGTCTGGCCAATCATTGCTTACTGATTCATTGTTACCATCACTGTCACTGCTGAGCATGTCATTGTCATTCATCCATGTTGCCCATAGGTGGCAAGCAGAATGGCAGAGGTGCCATGGTACTTGTGTGACTGGATTGTGATGCCTGATGTTCTGGTCTTGAGGCATTGGTTGTAGGGTAGCATTGGCTTGGGTGTGACAGGGTTTGGTGGGGTGGCTAGAATTGGCAATCACAAGGTGGGGTAACAGGGGTGCAGTTGGTTCAATGTTCTCTTCTGGGACAGCATGTGGTACTGAGGACTTGGCAGCAGAAAACTCAGCTGTAATCTGTGATATTGTGGGACACAGAGGTGGACTCAACTTAGAGGGCTGATTCTTGAGGGTGGAGGATGGTGGGGTTGTGTTCGAGGGGTAGGCATCATGAAAACAATGTAGTGGATGCAGATCTGGTGCATAGGTGGCAGGGTCTGGCTTTCTGCTGGGCTTGGTCAATCATGATGATACAGGCTTCCTCTCTGTGATATTTGATCATTTCCTCGAGACTAACTGAAAACCCTCCTTTTCTTCATGCATTTGATGAATCAGGGTGGTCTGTGGGGTATAGTCAGGATTGTGATGATGGTGTCACTGTTGGGATTGTGGATCATAATCATTTGCTCCTCATTTTGGTAGTTCTTGACTATGGACTGTGCTAACATGTCAAAGGGGTGGCCAAGAAGGATATTGTATGTGGGGAGCAAATGATGTGGACTTGGAAATACAACTCAATGTCTCCCACCCTGAATGGCACATTCTTGGCTAAGCTAAGTGACATGTTGACCTCTCCATTTGCTGCCTCCATGTCTATCTTGATCATGGGGTTATATGCTATTCCAAGCTGGTGGCTTACAGCATCAGACATGCAAATAATTGAGCAGCCAGGGTCCACTATGCAGTCAACTATCATGCAGTCATCCACTTTAGCCTGAATGCAGTGGAGTGCATGGGATTCCTTACTGACTTTGAAATACACCTTGTGATGCAGGTCAGCCACATAGTAGGCTTCTGCTATGTCCAGCAGGACATAAACATCGTGCATGTCCATGGAGTTGGCAGGGTTGGCAGTGGAGTTTCCAGAATTGGTGATGGGGACACAGCATGGAGTCAGGAACTCATGCATCTTGTGACAGACATCGGGCAAGGCTGCTAAGAGCTCCTTGAAGCTAGGATTTGTGGCAGGACTTGTGAGGGCACATTTGAAGATTTGCTTGACAACTTGTGGGTTTTGAGCAGGAGCAGTGGTGGTATATGACAGGTCCTTGTTCTTTGGCATGGCTTCAAATGGTTGGTCTGTTGGTGGCTGGTAGTTGGCATCTCAGGTGTTGGCAAAAGAGTGTGTGGGTGGCTGATCATGGGCTCTGGCAACTTCCAGCAAGGTAATCTCTTCAGGTGTCAGGGTTGGTGCTGCAGGTGCAGGTGCTGGTTGCAATTCTTTCCCCTTGGTGCACATCAGGATCTCTACTCTGTCAAATACTACATTGTTTTTCTTTGCTGCCTGCAGTGCTGTGGGGGTCCTCTGTACCTGCTTGGTTTCTTTGTTGACTTTGTCCATGGGGTCTACTGTTGTCATCTCATAGCTTAAAATTGGTGTGGTGCTTGATGAAGCCACTAGCTCCTGGTGGTTGTTGTAGGGCAAATAGAACATGGCAGGGCAGATTCCTGATTGTTGACTAGACTGGGTGTTGACCTGTCTGTGGTATTTGTCAATGTGCTCCTTCATGTTGTTGCCTGGTATATATCTTGAGACATAGTTGCCAGTTGGCAGCATTATGCGCTGATAGGTACCCTGGGATGCTGCCTAGTGTAAAATGTGCCAACAAACCCAACCCTACAAACTGGTAGAAGGAAGTGCATAGCACCACCTTAGTGCTGGATGTGTAATATGAGGGAGCAGGATGGTGAATGAGAGTGTGTCCAAGGGCAAGTGAGGGTGTGAGTCCCAGAAAGGTCCCAGCAGTCTCATAGGAAATAGCTGATTAAAATGGGGGCAGTAGAGTCAAATGAGCCACAAAGTAGTTTGTTAATGGTTTTAATTTGAAACTTCGGTAATTGTCTTGTTGAATAGGTTCAGAACCTTGAATGCTACAAACCAAATGATATTGCAGGGGAAAAATTCAATAAATGCCACAGGAGAATGCTAACAAAACAGAGAATGCTGGTCTGAACTGAGTGAGATCAACAAAGGGGGATCTTCTGATTCTAGTACCCTACTGCTATATATAAGTAATTTGAAATGTCAAGGCATGGATGACAAATTCTTCTGTATAGAAACAGAAAAGCCCATGAGGCAAGGGCACTGCCCCACCTAATCCAACAGGCAACATGAAAAACAATACTCCACATATTTCAAATAAAAGATGAATCTGGAAATAAATCACCAATGTCTACACATGGCATCTTTGGGCTTCAGTTGGATATGTATATGGTCAAGGGGACTTTATCAATCTTTTAAGATCATGACAAAAGGAGAGTGCTAGGCACTATGGAGAACAGCATTGTTATCACTTGTCTTTGAGAGTGATCGATCCTGTTCAAGGGGTCATTTTCATGCATGAGAAGGTCCTGGCCAGAGATCCTGCATGTCAGAGTGGTGTTCAAGTTCTGCAGGGAGGGAAATGGCATGCCAAGTCATTGTACAAGGGAGAATGTGATGGGCTGGAACCAGAAATGGATATAAGTGCCCTTGACAGTTGGGTAGGGCATAGTGGTTGATATCACATCCGATAACAGGGTAGGGTCCTCCTCCATCAATTCGTACATCCCATCCATTGGCACAGACTTCAATAGATACTTTCCAAGCCAACTGTCCAATGCTGACTTCTGTTCCCAAGACAGAGGGTCTAACTGGTTCAAGACACTTGCACAACATTAAAAGGGGTCCTCCCATGGGAATCCTCATCTGATTGAAGTGGGCTACTGATAATCCACTAGTGTTAAGGTCGATGCCCTTGGTTCATTACTAAGTCAATACTGATGACTAGAGTCTCAGTCTAATCCCAGTCAATGGACAGAAGTAGCCCTTGGTGATTGTACTAGACAGTGATGAAGGTAGCTTGAGTGATGAGGAGAGCAAGAGTGAGAGGATCATTCAGATGAGAGCAATACTCAACTAAGTTGGAACTGAGGGACTATGATACATGCATGGGTTTATATACTGTTTAGAGAACAATGAGAAGGTATAAATGGAAGTGAAACAAAGGAGTGAAACAGGGAAATGAAACGAGTAGAGAGATGTAACTATGAAAGTAAATGTTAGAGAAAGAAATTGTAACATTACCCCCCTTCTATGTGAGAAGTCACCAACTTCTCAAGGCCAACCCTGGGTCATCCAGGCATGATCTGTCCTAGACATGTACCAGTGTAGAACGTTCTCTATGTCCTTTTGCACCATATCTACATGCCATCACATGAAGTTGAGGGTTACTTTCAGTTAAAGTTCTCAAAGTGCAAGGTCTCATTTGGCATATGTCATGGTGTTTGGATCAGTGGTGAGGGTGAGTCCTGTGAGGGCACCAAGTGGGGATGAGAGGTCTCAGAGGTTGGCTGTGATGTAGGAGGCTTCTAAGGAGGCAGTGGCGATGAGAGAGAACATTTCTGTGTATGTGGTGGTGTTACAATTTTGTCAGGACTGCCCTGAACACAACCTAAACGACTCAAGCGGTGGTTTGTTAGACCAAAGGCAATTCTATTGCTCAAGTAGCTATGTCCAGTGACTATAGACTATCTAGAGACTTAAGAGTCTCCTACTGTAAACTACGGCCCTTATATACCGCTCTCCTGGTCTGTGCACAGACAGTGCACAGCTAAAGTCCCTCACAATAGAGACAATGCGCAGCAGCTAACTCGGCGCCCATTAGACCTTCTATGGAGATCTCCTTCCCACACCCAACTCCTGGGTTGTCTGCATGCGGCCTTGCTATTGTTCAAGCTTGTGGGCCGATTCCCATGCACGCCGTACTGTTGACTCAGTTCTCTTTGGCGTTCCGATGTTGCCCCTCAGGTGCCGTACTGCTCATGATTCCTTTCATGGCGTAGGCCCATCATCAGGCCGCATCCTAGTCGGCACTCGGTATTCCCATAACCA
Source organism: Amanita molliuscula (assembly GCA_023014405.1). Classification (NCBI taxonomy): domain Eukaryota; kingdom Fungi; phylum Basidiomycota; class Agaricomycetes; order Agaricales; family Amanitaceae; genus Amanita; species Amanita molliuscula. The sequence goes on from JAEBUP010000068.1 coordinate 14,256, forward strand.
ATGCTGACCTAACCACCTTCCTATTAGGGACTGCAGTTTATGTAGGCCATCCTCCTAGAATCCCATCGAGTAGTCCTTGTTCATAGATGTTTGAATGAGATAAAATAGATAAAAAGGAAAGAAAAATATAGTTCGACCCCTCGTGATGGTATCTTCATGATTGCCATTAATGTCATTACTGTAAAGTTGAATTTATGAGGTGTGCTCATAACATCACCCCCCCCTCAAGGCCTCGCGTCCCGAGAGGCTGACATGGCTAGGGTTCCCAAAGTTCAGTTCAGTTCGGTTTGGGGCCATTTTTGGCTGAACCTGAACCTGGACCAACTAGAAATTGCCTGAACCGAACCTGAACCTCCAGTTCGGTTTGGTTCAGGTTCGGTTCGGGTTCGAACCGACCTGAACCGTGGGAAAAGCCTTTTTAATAGGAAATGTAAGCAAAACTGAAGAATAATCACATATTGGAACATGTTTGCATGTGTACACAGTGGCCCTGCACCTCCAGGATTTGTTATCAGTGCATATAGTGCACCAGCAAGGCAAGCAAGTGGTTGGGAAAGGTGGCAGTGGTGTGGTGTGGTGTGGTGTGGTGTGGTGATGGTGAGGCAGTGGTGGGCAGAAGTGGTGAGGTGAGCAGGTGGTTGGTCCAGTGGTTGTCAAGGTAGCAGAGGTAATAGGCCACTACATTAATAGCAGCAAGATCACCTGTTGAAAACTTGAATAAGATTTTCATATACATACTAAGCCACCTTGCTGGGTGCCCAGGCCTTTGGTTACCATGTTTTGGCCTTTGCCTCATATCTCCATAAATGCATTGCATAAAAATATAAACTACTTAATTCCTGAGAGATGTGAATCAGGGCTTTCTAGCAAACCAAGAATTATGTAAATTGGACAGGTTAGTTCCTGAGTTATTGACCAAATGAGCATAGTAGTTATGGTGTTGGGCAGTTGTATTGAGTCAGCAGGTCCATTGGCAGTTGATGGTGGGTGTTAACAGCAGTGACCAGGCAGGTGGAAGGTGTGGTGGGTGGTATGCAGTGGGGTGAGGATGGTGGTGTGGGTGGGCAGTGGTGGGTGGTGGGCAGTGGTGGGCAGGTAACACTGGATGGGTAGTTGCTAGGGAGGCCATGGTGGGCAATGTAGGTAGGCCATTGTAAGGTTGGGAAAGGGCTGGCAGCAGGGTAGTGGCAAGCAGGCAGCAGGCAGTGGTGGGCTAGTGGCAGTGGCAGGCAGCAGGCAGTGGCGGGCAAGTGGTGGTGGTGGGCAGCAGCCAGCAGTGGGCTAAGGGGCATGGGAAAGGCAGCAGGCAGTGACAGGCAAGTGGTAGTGGCAGGCAGCAGGCAGCAGTGGGCTAGTGGGCAAGGGTGAGCAGCAGTTGCAGTGGTAAATTGAGTTACAACCATGGAAAAAAACCACTGTGGCAGTGGCAGTAGCAGTAAAATTTCCTTTTTGGGAAGTCGGTTCAGGCAGTTTGGTTCGGGTTCGGGTGCTCTGGCAATTGCCCGAACCAGAACCAGAACCAACTGGCATTTGGCCGAACTGAACCTGAACCGAGGTTCAGAACCGAACTTCGGGATCCCTAGACATGGCAGAGTCCACATATCTTGAGTCCTCCTTCATTCATGCCTAAAACGCAGCCAAGCGCATTTGTTGTTCATCGGGTGACAGCCTGGTTTGTTCTGAATCGATGTCCTCGACATCTTCTATAGTGGTCCTAAAGTTGACCAATGGTTTTGTTTGGCACTTAGCGCCTTTGATTCTTCTCTGTCGGTCTTCTTCCGACTCACTGCTTTCCTTTGCAGCCCCTGTTGTCTCCTTTCTTAAGATTTTCTTGGTGAGTACCACCATGTCTTTTTCTTGAGCTCTTTTTTCCTCCTCTAGCTCCTCCTCTTCCGTCATCTGAGGGAAATTAAGCACAGGTTTAAACCACCTGCCGTGCTCCATATCTCTGGACAACGTCCCATCGGTGTCGTCAGGCAATTCCATTATGGCTGCTCGATCGCCCTTCCAATTGCGCCATCTGCGCTCCATGTTCTCTAGGTACTTCAGTCCAAAACGACCGTCTTCCCATCCAAATAACCTCTGACGGTCTTTCCAGTGAGTCCCCTTTTTCTGCTTGTGCCTTGATGCACTAGTAGATTGTTTGGGTTTCGTTTCAGTATACTGGATGTATAGAATCCCATCTCGAATGTTTCTGACAAGTTTGGGAGTGTCTGGATTTTCTTTATGGAATTTCTTGACCTTAGCAGGTGCGTTGATGACATTTTTGACCGGTTCCCAAGTGGACTCCTCTACTGGATAATTTTTCCATTTAACGAGGTATTCCAGCCTCGCTCCTCCTCTACCGCTGATACGGCTTTCCAAAATTTCCTCCACCTCGTATTCATCCTCTCTGGAATCCTCAACCATTTGCGCATCCTTGCATGCTGCCGCTTTTGCCTGCTGCTTTGGGAATACCGGTTCCCTGTAAGGTTTCAATAGGACTTCATTGAAAACGTTGTATATTTTCCAGGATGCTGGAATCTTGAGTTTGTACGATGATTTGCCTATTTTGGCAAGCACTTCCAAGGGGCCAACAAACTTCCTGTCCAGTTTTTTAGTTGCGCGGATGACCAGAATATTTTCAGTGCTGAGGTACACCTTGTCGCCTGGTTTGTATTCGACCGCTTGTCGTCGATGTGTATCATAGCGTTGCTTCATTACTTGCACTGCCTTTTCTAGTGCTTTCTTTGCCGTTTCATGTACCACTTCTAGTTCCTTTGCTAGCTGCTCTATTGCTACTGCCTTGGGCGCATACATCGGGTCAAGTCCCTTGTTCAGGTGTCTCCCGTAATTCATATAAAAGGGTGTGAAGCCTGTTGCAGAGTGAACCTGGTCGTTGTTAGGATCGATGCCCTTGGTTCGTTATCGAGTCAACAGTGGCGACTAGAGTCTCGGTCTAATCCCAGTCACTGGACAAGAATGCTGTTCGACGCCATGCTAAGCAGCGACAAAGGTAGCTCGAGCGATAGAGAGGACGAGAGCGAGAGGGCTGTTCAGCAAAGGACAATACTCGATTAAGTTGGAACTGAAGTACTATGGTACATGCGCAGGGTTTATATACTGCCTAGAGAACAATAAAGAAGTATAAAAGGAAGTGAAATGAGGGGCAGTCCAGACAGACGAAACAAGTATCAGAGTGTAGCGACGAAGTGAGGAAAGGCTATTGTAACAGGTAAGCGAAAGAAAGAAAAGTCGTAACATTACCCCCTCCCTATGTGAGAAGTCACTGACTTCTTAAGGCCACCCTTGAGTTGTCCAGGCATGGTCTGCTCTAGACTCGTACCAGTGGACGATGTTTTCGATGTCCTTTTGTGCAGTGTCTATGTGCCATTGTACGGAGTCGAGGGTGACTTTCAATTGACGAAGTTCTCGGAGCGCTAGATCTCGTTCGGCGTAGGTCATGGCGTTGGGGTCGGTGGTGAGGGTGAGTCCTACGAGGGCTCCAAGTGGGGCGGAGAGGTCTCGGAGATTGGCCATGACGTATGAGGCTTCCAGAGAGGCGGCGGCGACAAGGGGGTTCGATCTGGGGATAGGTGTGGGGGTGACTTCTTCTTCGATGGGTGGCTCCTCGACGAGTTCGGGCGGGTGAATGTGTAGGTCATCGTCAGCATAGATCGCCGTTTCGGTTTCAACGAAGATTTCGAGGGGTGGTGTGAAGACGTCGAACTCAGGGATTTTTTCGGGAAAAGAATAGGTGAGGGCGAGGGTGGCGAGGAGGGTGGCGAGAATGAGTCCTCCGATGAGGGCAGAGGGGATGAGAGCAGAGACGAGGGCGACGAGGATGGCGACGAGTGAGAACATTGTTTGTGACGTTGGTTGGAAGGCTAGGAAGTGGGAATCTCATTCTTTTATAGGTTGACTTCGTCGAAATATTCCACGTCCCAGAATGAATCATCTGCGTCCATAGAGAGGATGTCTTGTAACAGTTGATCGGCCGATGCTTCTGGTCTGGGAGTGTTAGGTCGCGTGGGAGGTCCTTCAGCCAAATATGGTTCGTGTAGTGGTCTAGGTGGAATTCGATGAGTAATCGTTCCGTGATCTGTGTGATGAATGATGCCCGTGATCATTGGGTATCCAGGTTCCCATTCAAAGTTGCGGTAGTGGGGCGGTGGCGGTGGATTCGGATATGGAGGTGGTATCCCTCCATGTGGGATGTATAGGTAGTGCAGGGGTAAGTTAAAGTTCAGCGGTCCACTGGATGGGAAATTGATTTTGTCTGGGAATAGCGCCTCTGTCCGGCGTAGGCAGGTCACTCCCGCCGTTTCCAGGTCTCTTGTTCGATCAATGATCCATAAGGCCAGTGCTCTTCACGCTTGCCTGACATGGTGATCTCTGCTGAGGGCGTTAGTTGGTGTCTGGGAGTCGGGGCTGATCTGTGTCTTATATACTGGGTATAGTGATGGTACTTTTGTTCGGTAGAGCAGGATTTTGCGTATTTCAATGAAGGCTGTTCCTATTGCGCGTCGTCCTTGGTAAGGATGGGTTCGATTAGGGAGTTGGATGATTAGGTGTCTAAGTTTTGGGATAGATTGTCTGGGAGAGAATCAGGAATAGGGGGAGGCGATGTTTTTGGTATGTCTAGCATTCTGTCTGAGGATCTGTTTGTTGCGATACTGGACCATGGTTTTCATAGCAGGTTTCGGCGGTTCTTATATGCTCTAAGGATGTCCGCAGCGTTTTTCAGATTTGTTTCAGGTTCCCATGAGTTTTCGTTTGGTCCATACCCTTTCCATTTGACTAGGTATTGATAGCCGGTTCCTCATTTTCTGTGTGTGATGATTGCTTCTATTTCAAACTCTTCTTGTCCGTTGATGAGATCAGGGGGTGGTTTCATGAAGTTCGGTCCGTGCACCGTTGTTTCTTTATATGGAGTTAACAACGTAGTATGAAACACGGGGTGGATGCGCCATTGTTTGGGGAGTTTCAGTTTGTAGGTGACGGGTCCTAGCACTTGCTCAATCGTGAAGGGTCCTTCTCTTTTGGGCGCTAGCTTCCTCGACTCATAGGGTATTCGGAGGTTTTGATTTTCGAGCCAGACTTTGTCTCCTTTCTCGAACCTGATACTCTTGTCTTTTGTTCTGAGCGCTACCATTTGTCTAGCGAGTTCGTGTGCAGCGAGTGCTTCTTCTCTAGCCTTTTGTAACATTCGTAGTCGGTTCTCAGCTGCTGGGGTCATCATGGGGGATGCAGCTGTGGGAATAGCGACAGGGTCTATTCCGTACATTAGCTGAAACAGTGATGCTTTGATGGTATCATGGTGTCGGTTATTGTGAGCGAATTCCGCAATTGGCAGTAGTGATTTCCATCTGTGCGGTTCGTTTGTGCAGAACATTCGGAGGTAGACTTCTAGTTCTTGATTGACTCGTTCTGTCTCGCCATCTGTCTGGGGGTGGTAGGCTGTGCTCATTCTATGGTTTATTCCCAGCGCTTTTCCTATTTCTCGGAATACTTTAGATGCGAACTGTGGTCCCCTGTCAGATATGAGGATATCCGGTAAACCGAATCGTTTGAAGTTTTCGTTTATGTATAGATCCGCGGTTCCTAGTGCGTCGATCGTTTTGTGACAAGGGGAAAAGGTTACCCCCTTTGTAAGTCCATGGTCCACCATGACCATGATTGAGTCGAAGCCGTCGGCAATTGGTAGGTCGGTGATGAAGTCAATTGTGACTTGTTGGAAGGGTCAGGTGGCATTAGATTTGATCGGTTGTAGGGCAGGGGTGTTGGGGTGAGTGTTTACTTTCATTTGCTGGCAAAGCGCACATCCTTCGATCCATTCTCTGGTATGCTTGTTCATTCCAGGCCACCAGTAGTTTCATTTGAGTAATTCTAGAGTTTTAAATCGTCCAGGGTGCCCAGATGTAGGTGATTCATGCGTCAGTTTAATGAGTTGAGTGCGCAATCCATCCTGATCGGGTACATAGGTTTTTCCTTGGTAATGTACGATGTGGTCGACATATGTCCAGTCTTGCAGCTTTGATTTTATTGGTGGTGCTCGATGATTTTGGATTACTTCAACTAGGATTTGTCCAAAGTCATCTTTAGTCATGCCTTTGCGCAACTTCTCTGCTAGGTCGTCTGCTATAAGCCTGATGAATCGTTCGGGTGGTAACACCGTGGTTTCTTCCGGGGTGTCGTCCATTCCAATGTGGTCTGGTCGTCGAGATAGGGCGTCTGCTTCAAACATCTTAGTTCCAGGGACGTGCTCTATTCAAAGGTCGAATTCGCTTAAGAAGGAGGACCATCTGGCTTGTCTGGGGGTAAGGCGTTGTGGGGTTCGATAAAAGGATAAATTCTTGTGATCGCAATGGACGATAGTGGTATGAGGTGATCCATGAAGAAGGTGTCGCCATGCTGCGAGTCCTTTGACGATTGCCAGTAGTTCCCTGTCGTAAATCTGATAGTTTTGCTCTGTCGTGGTCAGGGCGTGTGAAATGAAGCCGCAAGGGTGCAGGAGTCCTGCTTCATCGGCTTGCTTTAGTACTGCTCCTGTTGCTTTATTCGAGGCGTCGGTTTGTAGGATGAATGGTCAGGTGATATCTGGCATTCGGAGTACTGGGGCCGTTGTAAAGCGTTTCTTTAGGTTGTTAAATGCCACCTGTCGTTCTGGTGTCCAGAGGAATGCTTCATCTTTTTTTGTGAGATTAATAAGTGGTCGAGCAAGGGTTGCAAAGTTTCCAATGAATCGTCGGTAGAAATTCCCAAATCCTAAGAAGGATCGTACTTGCTTGACTGTTGTTGGTGTTGGCCAATCTGCTATTCCTGCCAGTTTAATCGGGTCCATTGTTATTTCCCCAGGTCTAATGATCATTCCGAGGAATTCAATTTCCTGAGTGCAGAACTTGCATTTTTCGAGTTTGAGAAATAAGTCGTTTTCTTTTAGTCGTTCTAGGACGCGTTTTGTCCGAGTTTCTAAGTCTTTGGGTGTTGTTCCACATATTAGAATGTCGTCCATGTAAATGATTAACCATCCTTCATTGATCATGTCTTGGAAGTATTCGTTCATCATTGTCTGGAAAGTGGATGGGGAATTGCATAGACCAAAGAACATGACTGTTGGTTCGTATAGTCCTTTGTTTGTTATGAAGGCTGCTTTCCATTCATCTCCTTCTTTTATCCGAACGTTGTTGTATCCCCATCGGAGATCTAGTTTTGTGAAATATTGCGCGCCGGATAGTTTGGTCATTAGATCGGAGATCAATGGTAGTGGGTATGCATTCTTTATTGTCCATTCGTTCAGGTATCGGTAGTCTTGACATGGCTGGAGCGCTCCGCTTTCCTTTTTTGCGACGAAGAAGAATGGCGAGGCTTGTGGGGATTTGGATGGTCTAATGTACCCTTTAGCTAGCTGCTCTGTGATCCATTCGTCGAGGGATGATTGCTCTTTTATTGATAGTGGATAGATTTTGCTGACTTTTGGGGTAAATCCGGCTTTGAGATCGATTGTGTGATCCCATGTGCGTCTGATTGGGAATCGTTCTGAAGGCGCTTTTTCGAAGGTAGATTTCCATCCTTGGTACTCGTCTGGCAGCGTTGTTATGGTTTCTTTGCGTAGCGTGTGTTCTAGTGCCTGTGATGCCGAAGTTTTAACCCTGATCCAGTATTCGTCGATTTCCTGATCTAGGTTTCTTTCTATCTGCTTTGTCGGTTTGTGTTGGTGATCGAGCTCGAGGGTTTGTTCCTTCCAGTTTATTGTTGGGTTATGTTTTTCTAACCAGGGGAGTCCGAGTATAAGTTTTTGATCTCCCAGTTTAGTGATCAGGAAGCTTGTTTCAATTTGTAGATTTCCGATGTGGTAGGGAATCTTGACCTTATGTGTGATCATCCCGTTTAAGTTTACTGTTCTGTCGGCGTTTTTAACTCGTATTGGTCGAATTAGTGGTTTTTTGTTCATGTTTTTTGTTATCGTTTCGTCAATGAAGTTTCCTTCTGCTCCGCAGTCAACGAGGGCAGATATCTCAGCGGGTAATTCGGGTGATTGGACAGTTATTGAGAGTCGTTGATTATTATTCGATCTTACTATTACAGAGTCGAGTGCTAACTGTCCATAATCGTTCTTGGAGGTTCCAACCACTTTCTGGTTCCTCCGCTTTAAAAACCCTCGGTTTCTAGGTCAGTGAGGAGAGTTTCTCGTTCCTCTGTGCTGAGAGCCGCAATCATAGTGTGAATTTTCTTAGCGTCGCTATCTTCAGTGATTGTTCTGGTGAATTGTCCTGAGGGGGGCAGGTTCCTGGTAGTATCTTTCTTTGGGCAGTTTCGGGATAAATGACCAATGGTTCCGCATCTGAAACATTTCCCAGAACACATATATTCTTCTCGTTGCCCATCAGTAAGGCGTCCGGTTTGTATGGCATGGATTGTTTTAGGTCCCCCTGTTTTATTGAATCGGCGCCCTGTATCAGTCTTTCCTAATGCTTTCATCATTTCCCATGCTGCATTGAGTTGCTCCGCTTTTCTGTAGGCGTCTGTGATAGTTTTAAAGTCGCCTTGTCCTTCGAGGATTTTGGCAGCAATGGTGGTTGGTAGGCCTCGGACAAATGCCTGAAGTTGGGCGGTAATTCCGGTTAGTCCGGAGGATCCTATGAGCATTCTAAATTTTCGGACGTAGATCGGGACAGTGATTTCCCCTCCAACTCGTAATTTAGTGAGCTCATTCAGTGCCCTGACTGCAGTGTTGATTTCTCCCCAGTCGTCAAGGAATCAGTTGACGAAGGTGTCATAGTTTTCCCAAGTAAGTCCATCTTTTTCATCCAGTTGGTCGCGGATTATTTCTTTCCAGTTGTCTAGTTCCTTTCCTAGACATTGGAGGATGTATCTGATTTTCTTTTCATGTTTCCCTTCATAGTTGTGGGCGTTTATTGCAAAGAAATTGCTAAACCAGTTGATGAATGATTTAGCTTCGGTCCGATCTCCTGTGAAAATTCGTGCTGAGACTGGTTTGATGTCTCCCCTAGGGGCATCGGTGGTTTCAACATTAGTTGCCATTTGTTTTGTGTCGGTTTCGGCGTCTGTTTCAGGTCTCGGGTTTTCTAGTTTGTATTCGATTTGTTTTTGTTCCAAAAAGGTGTTCCACCCTACTATGGATGTTTCGGAAAGAGAGTAGTATGGATCAGTGCCGTCGAACTCAAATTCCGCGTCACAGTATTCTTCCCACCAAAGGGTTTCTTTGGGTCTTTCGAAATATAATTCTGGTTCTTCTTCTGGTTCTTTTTGTTCGTTTCTCCACTCAACCCAAAGCTTTCCAGGTAAAGAGTGTTCGTTTCCTTCGATGTAATCCCCTTCGAAGTATTCGTTAGATACTGGGGTGTTCCTGTTCTTTCCTACTCCTCGAAATTCCCAACGTTTATTTAATGTCGAGAAAAAGAGCTCTTGTCCTTCTAGATAATATGTTCCTCTAAAGAGAAAGGAGTCGTTCGGTGGTCTCTGGTTAGAGAGTCTGGTTTCGGGTCGTTTCGGATCTATGTTGTCTAGCTAGTGACGATGCACTAAGCGGTTCAGTGAGTTCCAACTTGTGTTAGGATCGATGCCCTTGGTTCGTTATCGAGTCAACAGTGGCGACTAGAGTCTCGGTCTAATCCCAGTCACTGGACAAGAATGCTGTTCGACACCGTGCTAAGCAGCGATGAAGGTAGCTCGAGCGATAGAGAGGACGAGAGCGAGAGGGCTGTTCAGCAAAGGACAATACTCGATTAAGTTGGAACTGAAGTACTATGGTACATGCGCAGGGTTTATATACTGCCTAGAGAACAATAAAGAAGTATAAAAGGAAGTGAAACGAGGGGCAGTCCAGACAGACGAAACAAGTATCAGAGCGTAGCAACGAAGTGAGGAAAGGCTATTGTAACAGGTAAGCGAAAGAAAGAAAAGTCGTAACAAAAGTCTGAAACAGGGCATCGATTCAATAAAACAGGAGGAGCTAAGACAGTTTATGCCATGCCAACTGGATGTTTGACTGATGGACAATGAGAAGAATATATGCACTCTGGGAAGTGCTTCAGATGTGGAACCATTGGTCACCTATCCCGAAACTGTCTGAAGAAAGACACCACAAAAAATCCATCTCCTCCAGGACGATTCACCAGAACAATTACTGAGGATAACAATGCCAAGAAAATTTATGCAATGATTGTGGCACTCAGCACTGAGGAACAAGACACTCTCCTCACCGACCTTGAAACTGAGGGTTTTTGAAGCAGAGGAACCAGAAAGTGGTTGGAACCTCCAAGAATGATTATGGACAGTTAGCACTCGACTCTGTAATAGTAAGATCAAATAATAATCAATGACTCTCAATAACTGTCCAATCGCCCAAATTACCTGCTGAAATATCTGCCCTCATTGACTGTGGAGCAGAAGGAAACTTTATCGATGAAACCATAACAAAAACATTGAACAAAGAAGCATTAACCTGACCAATACAAGTCAAAAATGCCAATGGAACAGTTAATCTAAACAGAATGATCACACATAAAGTCAGCATCCCGTACCACATTGGAAATCAGCAAATCAAAACAAACTTCCTGATCACCAAACTGGGAGACCAGAAACTTATACTTGGACTCCCCTGGTTAGAAAAACACAACCCAGCAATAAATTGGAGAGAACAGACCCTTCTATTTGATCATCTAACCCCAGAAAAACCAATAAAATGGATAGCAAAGAACTTGGATCAGGAAATTAACAAGTACTGGATCAGAGTTAAAACTTCAGCATCACAAGTGCTAGAACATACATTATGCAAGGAAACCTCAACAACTCTACCAGACAAATATCAGGAATGGAAATCTACCTTCAAAAAAGCAGCTTTGGAATGATTCCCAGTTAGGCATATGTGGGACCATGCAATTGATCTCAAAACTGGATTTACCCCAAAAGTCAGCAAGATCTATCCACTATTAATAAAAGAACAATCATCCCTCGATGAATGGATCACTGAGCAGCTGGCTAAAGGATATATCAGACCATCCAAGTCCCCACAGGCCTTGCCATTCTTCTTCATTGCAAAAAAGGAAAGTGGAGCGCTTTGACCATGCCAAGACTACCAATACCTAAACAAATGGACAATAAAAAACATGTACCCACCACTAATCTCTGATCTAATGACCAAACTATCTGGCACTCAATATTTTACAAAGCTAGATCTCTGATGGGGATACAATAATGTCCGAATAAAGGAGGGAGATGAATGGAAGGCAGCCTTCATAACTAACAAAGGATTATATGAACCAACAGTCATGTTCTTTGGTCTATGCAATTCCCCATCCACCTTTCAGACAATGATGAATGAATACTTCCAAGATATGATCAATGAAGGATGGCTGATCATCTACATGGACGATATTCTAATATGCAGAACAATGATCACAGACTTAGAAACCCAGACAAAATGCGTCCTAAAACGGCTAAAAGAGAACAACTTATTCCTCAAACTCGAAAAATGCAAGTTTTGCACTCAGGAAATCAAATTCCTTGAAATGATAATCAGACCTGGGGAGATAACAATGGACCCAATCAAACTGGCAGGAATAGCAGACTGGCCAACACTGACAATGGTCAAACAGGTGCGATCCTTCTTAGGATTTGGAAACTTCTACCAGCAATTCATTGGAAATTTTGCAACTCTTGCTCGACCACTTATTGATCTCACAAAGAAGAATGAAACATTCCTCTGGACACCAGAAAGACAAACAGCATTTAACAACCTGAAACACTGATTTACAACTGCCCCAGTACTTCAAACACCAGATACCACCCAACCATTCATCCTGCAAACCAACGCCTCAAACAAGGCAACAGGAGCAGTATTGAAACAAGCCAATGAAGCAGGACTCCTACACCCTTGTGGCTTCATCTCACATGCCTTAACTATGGCAGAACAGAACTATCAGATTTATGACAGAGAGTTACTAGCAATCGTCAAAGGACTCGCAGTGTGGCAACACTTCCTCCATGGATCACCCCATACCACCATCATTCATTGTGATCATAAGAACTTATCCTTTTATCAAACTCCACAGTGCCTTACCCCCAGACAAGCAAGATGGTCTTCCTTCTTAAGCGAATTTGATCTTTGAATAGAACATGTCCCAGGAACCAAAATGTTTGAAGCAGACGCCTTATCCCGATGGCCAGACCACATTGGGATCAATGACACCCTGGAAGAAACCACTGTGCTACCACCTGAACAATTCATCAGACTCATAGCAAATGACCTAGCAGAGAAGTTGTGCAAAGGCATGACCAAGGATGACTTTGGACAAATACTAGTTGAAGTAATCCAGAATCATCATGCACCACCAATAAAATCGAAGCTCCAAGACTGGATGTACTCCGATCACATTGTACACTATCAAGGGAAAGTATATGTCCCAGATCAAGATGGATTACACACCCAGCTCATCAAACTCACACATGAATCATCTACATCCGGACACCCAGGATGATTCAAAACCTTAGAATTACTTTTAAACAAAACTGCTGGTGGCCTGGAATGAACAAACATACTTGAGAATGGATTGAAGGGTGTGCACTTTGCCAGCAAATGAAAGTTAACACCCATCCAAACACCCCCACCCTACACCCAATCAAATCTAATGTGACTTGACCTTTTCAGCAAGTTACAATCGACTTCATTATGGATCTACCAGTCACCGATGGCTTTGACTCAATCATGGTCACAGTGGACCATGGCCTTACAAAGGGGGTAACCTTTTCCCCTTGCAACAAAATGTCAGGAACTGAAAGTCTACCTCCAAATGTTCTGTACAAATGAACTGCACAAATGGAAATCGCTACTACTAATTGCAGAATTTGCTCACAACAATCAGCACCATGATACCATCAAAGGCATCAGCATTTCAGCTAATGTATGGAACAAACCCTGTCACCATTCCCACAGCTGCATGCCCTATGACAACCCCTGCAGCTGAAGATCAACTATGAATGCTGCAGAAGGCTAGAGAGGAAGCACTCGCCACACATGAGCTTGCCAGGCAGATGGTAGCACTCAGAACAAAGGACAAAACCACTAGATTCAAAAAGGGAAACAAAGTCTGGCTCAAAAACCGAAACCTCCGAATACCCTATGAATCAAGGAAACTAGCACCAAAAAGAGAAGGACCCTTCATAATTGAACAAGTACTAGGACCTGTTACATACAAACTGAAACTTCCCAAACAATGGTGCATCCATCCCATGTTTCACACCACATTACTAACCCCATACAAAGAAACAATGGCACACAGACCAAACTTTACAAAACCACCCCCTGATCTCATAAACAGACAAGAGGAGTTTGAAATAGAAGCAATTGTTATGCACAGGAAGCAAGGAACTGGCTATCAATACCTGATCAAATGGAAGGGGTACAGACCAAATGAAAACTCATGGGAACCTGAAACAAATCTCAAAAATGCTGTGGATATCCTTAGATCATATAAAAACTGTCAAAACCTGCTATGAAAAGCCATGGTTCAGTATCGCAACAAAATATCAGACATACCAAACACATCACCTCCCCCTACTCTTGATTCTCCCCTAGACAAACTATCCCAAAGCTCAGACATTTAATCATCCAACTCCCTAATCGAACTCACCCCCACCTGGGACACCATGCCATAGGAATGGCCATCCTCGAATTATGCAAGATCTTGCTCTACTGAACAAAAGTACCATCATTACACCCTGTATATGGACCACAGACCAGCTCCGACCATTGAACAATGGCTGAAATCGTTGTCAGAAATCGCTTTACCAGAGAAGCACAAAGAGTACTAAACTTATGGATCATCAACCAAACAAGAGAGCTAGAAGTGGCAGGAGTGACCTGCATACACCATGCAGCCGCACTATTCCCTGATAGGATCAACTTCCCATCCAGTGGACCACTTGACCTTCACCTCCCCCTGGACTACCTGTACATCCCACATGGGGGAATACCACCCCCATACCCAAATCCACCACTACCACCCCACTACCGAAACTTTGAATAGGAACTGGGATACCCAGTGATCACTGGCATCATCTATCATACAAATCACAGAACAATTACACATTGAATTACACCTAGACCACTGCACAAACCCCATGCAACCAAAAGGATTCCCACACGACCCAACACTCCCACACCAGAGGCACTAGCCAATCAACTGTTACGAGAAATCCTCTCTATCAATGCAGACAACTCATTTTGGGACATAGAATACCTTGACAAAACCACTCCCACACGCAACCCATAAAAGGGCAAGATTCACACTTCCTAGCCTTCCAACCACTGCCGCATACACAGAAATGTTCTCTCTCATTGCTATCCTTGTCGCCCTCATCTCCACTTTCTTCTCTTCCATCATCATTGGAGGACTTGTCCTTGCCACCCTGCTTGCCACCCTCACCCTCGCCTACTCTTTCCCCAAAAAGCTCCTTGAACTCGACATCCTTACACCACCCCTCGAGATTTTTGTGGAGAATGAAACCACGATTCATACTTATGATGACCTACACATCCACCCACCTGAGCTTGTCAAAGAACCACCCATAACAGAAGAAATCATCCCTGTGCCTATCCCCCAATCCAATCCCCTTGTTGCCACCACCTCTTTGGAAGCCTTGTACATCATTGCCAATCTCCGTGACCTCTTGGCCCCACTTGGAGCCCTCACAGGACTCACCCTCACCACCAACCCAAATGCCATGACTTATGCAGAATGGGACCTTGCACTTCAAGAGCTCCACCAACTGAAAGTCACCCTCGACTCCATGTGATGGCATGTAGATACAGCACAGAAGGATGTCAAGAACATTCTACTCTGGTACGAGTCTAGAAGCGATCATGCCTGGACAACCCAGGGTTGGCCTTGAGAAGTCACTGACTTCTTGCATAGAAGGGGGGTAATGTTACAATTTCTTTCTCTAATATCTACTTGCTACAATAGCTCTTCTTCACTTTGTCACTATACTGTGTTACTCATTTCACCTACCTGTTTCACCCCCTCGTTCCACTTCCTTTTATACCTCTCTATTGTCCTCTGGATGGTATATAAACCCATGCATGTACCATAGTTCCTTAGTTCCAACTTAGTTGAGTATTGCTCTCATCTGAACGACCTCCTTGCTCTTGCCTTCCACAACTGCTTGAGCTACCTTCATCGTTGTCTAGCACAGCATCAAGGCCTACTTTGTCCATTGACTGGGATTAGACTGAGACTCTAGTCGTCACTGTTGGCTCTGCAACGAATCGAGGGCATCAACCTTAACACACATGGGGGAATACCACCACCATATCCAAACCTGCCACCACCACCCCATTACCAAAACTTCGAATGGGAATCAGGGTACCCTATGATCGCTGGTATCATCCATCATACAAGTCATGGAACAATCATGCATTGAATTACTCCCAGACCACTACATGAACCCTGTTTAGCCAAAAGAATCCCCACGCAACCAAATACTCCCAGACCAGAGACACTAACTGATCAACTCTTATGAGAAGTCCTCTCTATTGATGCAGACGACTCATTTTGGGACATGGAATACCTTGACAACACCAATCCCACACACAACCTATAAACGGACAAGATTCCCACTTCCTAGCCCTCCAACCACTGCTGCATACACAGAAATGTTCTCCTTCATTGCTATCCTTGTCACCCTCGTCTCCACCTTCTTCTCCTCCATCATAGTCAGAGGACTCGTTGATGTGCAGCGTCGAGCTCAACACACCTAACCTCTTCAACTGAGGTGCACGGGCACTCCTTCAGGGAAACAACCAAAGCTGTCCAAAGTGGGCTCAAGGGTGGCTGAGGTGACAACTAACTTGAAACTGCAAAACGCGAGGCTGTTTCAGGGAACCAGGCTTATACTGGACTAAAAGACAAAGGCGAGGACAAGTAATGCAAGTAGGGGCTGGATAATGGCAGGATGAGGTCAAGACAAGGGCTAGGCGAGTCAAATCGAAGAGGGCGAGGGCGATAGTCAAGGTGACAAGTCGAGGACTAGGCAAATTCAAATAGGGGAACAAAGCAACGAGTGTGGCAAGGAGGGCGAGTGTGGCAGACAAGAGAGACTAAGCAAGACGAAGCTAGACAAGGCAAGTTGAGGCTAGGCAAGGCTAATCAAGGTGAAGGCTAGGTGAGACAAGTCGAGGACAAAGTGGAAACACAAGGCGCTACCCAGACAAGCTCTGAGACGCCAAGGGAGAGGGGAACAAAGGGGGATTCTTCTCTGTTGTATTTCGAAGACAGGAGGATATATATATAGAAAGATGGAAGATAAAAATAGTCCAAAACCAGAGCGTCAAGCAAGGGTATGTCGGATACCTCTGGGATACCACACTGCTGAAGGCAACAAAGAACTGTGTGTTATGAGCACACCTCTCATATTCAAAACCATTTCAAACCATTACAGTAATGACACAATGACAGTTACAAAGATACGCAATTAGAGACAACACTGTCAATAGAAGACAGGAAGATACAGACTTGGAGAGTCGGACTATATTTTCCTTTTCTTTTTATCTATTTTACTTTACTCAAATGATAGGATACAAGGCTTAGACAAGATGCCACTAGGATGGGAACCCTGTGCGAACATTACGGCCCTTATATGGAAGGTGGTTAGGTCAGCATTGGCTATGGAGATAGACCGAGTGCCAACTTAGGAGATGGCCCGATGATGGGCCTATGCCATGGAAGGATACATGAGCGGAACGGTGCCTGAGGGGCAAAGTGGAAATACCTGGAAGTACCAAGACATCGGTACAGGGAATACAAGAACGGCTAAATGCACAAAACACAATAAGTTGCAGCCGTATATGGGGAGATGAACCCAGGAATGGTCATATGGGCACAGGATGGCTGCTGTGCCAAGTCACCTTATTGTAAGGGACTTGTGCTGCATGCTGTCTGTGCACAGACTGGGGAAGGGCTTTATAAGGGCCATAGTTTAGCATAGGAGACCTTAAGTCTCTAGATAGTTTCTGTCACCTAGACATTACTATAGAGCAATACAATTTGTCTTTGACCTAACAAGTCAACACTCTTTGGGAGTTGTAAGGGTTATGTTTAGGGACCTCCTAACATAATCTAGAGACTTTCCATTTCTACCCTGTTGAATGGCTTATAGCACCGAGCAGCTTTGCTCGTAGTTGCACACAGTGACAATGGCCTAGTTTCACTTTGACAGTTGTAATCCAATTATCCTGGAACCATTGGCGACATCGACTCCAACACACACACTGTCAACAGGCACTGTTTAAGTGTCCTCAATACGCCCACAGGGGCCTGGCGACAAACCCAGCTTTGGGTGGCACACACATTTACGGACGAGAGTACTGGTTCGCTGGGAGAGTGTAGGCAGGAGTCCACAGACACACCCTGGGTACTGTACACCGTATTTGTGGAAGAGTTCACGGAATGAATGAAACAATTTAATTTGAGTTGTGTATCAAGGCTGATACAAAGTCCCTTCATACCCTCTGTACAAGCAACCCTACCTGATTTCGGGTTGATAACTTGGCACAAGGACATTAGGGCGAATTGCCAGGCACACTCATTTTGATAGCTTGCAGACCCACAACACTGCAGACACTATCTCTCTTGTTTCCCAAGAGATGTCACCGGCAGGCGTGGACTTCCGAATAGGACAGCCGATTGAACGAACCAATTGTCAGTGGAGGGCCTGAAGTTGGTTGAAGATTTTATTTACAGGAAAAACCTGTGTTAAGAGCATGCTCTGCTCATTCAAATACATATTACCTCACGCCCAGGTGACACTTTCGGAGATTGGATGCATCTTCGAAGCAGACTGGGTTACCAATCACGATAGGGTCCCACTAGGACCAAAAGAGATAACCAGTGACATCATCTACCGCCACTACGATAACCACGTACGATTGTGGTGGGCGTTGTTAAAAGAACGAAAACAGGAAAGACGTGCACTTGCACAAAACATTATCCAGCAATGAGAAGCCGAAGAGACACGAATCCAGGAAGAGGCATGGAATGCCTTACTGGAGCAACAGACAACTAACCGAGCTGTGTTACGAGCAAAACAAGCCCTTGAAAGAGCACACAGGGAATATCTAACCCTGACAAACCTACTGAACGAGTTGTTCAAAGGGGACGCATCCAGTCCCATATGGAAGGTGCTTATGGCATCAGGATATAATCAATGGATCATGGTGATCATTGATGGAGAAAAGGCCATTCGAAACTATGGAGTGGCACCACACACAATACACTACGAACGCCATACAAAGGAATTGTATGAGCATGAAGGCATGACAATGAAACATGCTGACTGGAATGCATTAATGCATGCATTAAACGGAAACATAAAGGAAAATCCTGAACTAGGCAAAAACACAAGCCTAAACAATCACACGAAACTAGAGCAACCAGCATGCTCAGACGCAGCGGCAGCTTTAGTAACCCACTCAGAATTGCACACTGTAGGGCCAAATTATGGATGCCCAACAACAAATGAATGGGGACGAAATAACTTAAGTCCTCAATTGGCAGGGTACTGTTACCTTTGGTTGATAAAGGAACGGTACTGGAACGAATATTGCTGGCCAGCGTACCTGACCATCAAGAAGTTAACGAATGGAATGTGGAACTGAGAAACAAGTTCCAACCCATCTACTGGAGAAAGACCAAAGGAGGCCATGATCTATGGCACCTTGTTTGAGTATCAGGGGGAACCCTTGGTTGGGAATGAGTCAGACAAATGATAATAAATGGGCAGGGATTGCATCATCTCGGAGCTTTCCAGTTTACAGATGCAATGGCTGCACGGCTGAATCAGGCATTAGGAGGGTGGAGCCAACATTGGGGAAATAGCAGAACTTTGCAACCCAGATCCCCACATAGGTTGCCCACACAAATTGCCAGACAGAACAACGAAATCTTCCAACAAGTCGAAAATCAACAAGCAGTCATTGGAGATTTCAGACATGCAATTGTTGACATAATAAATGCATATCAGCAGTCAATGCAGACTGAACCTAGCCCTCTCACAAAGGCAGAAATGCCAGATTTTTACCAAGGAGACCCACAAACAGTGGATCATTGGTTGCGTCAAATGGACGCATATTTTATGCTGGCAAACGAAACAGAACCAGCAAGAAAAATCTCCATATGCCTGTACAGGATGAAAGGCAGTAAAAGAGACAGAGCTGCAAACTGGAGTGATGTTAAACTCAAAGCATTCCAAGAAGCACTGCAGGAATTTCAAGACAGAATAAATGTCAACAGTTGGGATCCCAAATTAGATTGGACTCAACTAAATGTGGGAGAAAAAACCGATGACGAACGTGCTTGGAGGAGACGACCTCTTGTCCACCAATTTCCATTCATAGACTGGGCAGATTTTAAGAATCAAATGCATGAATTCTTTATGTCCACCGAAACAAAGGAAAAGGCAGTAGAGGTGCTTCTCAAACTGCAACAAGGGACAATGATCGTTGAAGATTATGTCATTAGATTCAACGCCCTTACATCGTTAATGGATTGGAATGACCAAGCCTTGGTCTCACGTTTTAAAGAAAATCTCAACCCTACTTTGGGAAAGGAGTTAATTCGGCATGGAGGATTAGCGGACAACGTAACATTACAACAAATCCAAAACAGGGCTATAGCTCTCGCACAAGCAGAAAGGAGAGCAAATGAAACTTATGGCTTCCCTACAAAACAAAAGGAAGAGAGCCTGATAAGCGTTAAAAATTCCCTAGTCCCAGCCCAGAAATTACCACTTGCAAGACCCTCTGAGCAAGAGAAAGGTCATGATGAAATGGATGTCAATAAAAGAAGGAAGATCTCCATTTGTTCCCATTGCAAGGCTAAAGGACACTCAAGAGAAGAGTGTAACCGAAAGGAACAGACGATCTACTGCCACAAATGTGGCCAAGAAGGACATTTAGCATTGGCCTGTAAAGAACCCCAAATAAGCACAACCAATGGAAAATGAACCATTGAAGCTGGGAATGAAACCCAGAATAAAAACGAGAAACCGAGAGAGCTTCAAGAACCTTGTCCAAAGCCAACAGGGAAATGACCTGTATTGTTGGCTGATACTCAAAAATTTAAAAGGGATGCATATGCAGATTCACAAATCAAAGTACCCGAGTTGCTCTATGAGTGCAGCAGGAGCATACATCACTTTAGAAACCTGAGAATAAGCGCAAGGAAAGGGGAACGCCTGCAAGCATGGACACCACAGTGGATGTTGAGGCGAATTTGGGAGCAACCTAAACAGATTGCAGTAGAATGCCTCCAGAAGTGGGTCCACGAAAAAAGAATAAAAGAGGCAAATGGTCTATTGGTAGATCAGCTCAACGAAATGACGGAGATTGACACTCTTTGGAACCTTGTACACTTAAGGGAAAAAGTAGTACAAGGAGTAGGAAAACAGGAGCTAGATTTGAAAGGAGTGCTTACCACTATGGACACTTTCAAATCGACAAATATTACAATGTTGCTAGATTCCGGGTGTACTGCTTCATGTATAAGTGAAGAATTTGTTGAAAAACACCGAATGAACAAAAAGAAACTGTTACGCCCCATCCCAGTGTACAACACAGACGGAACTAGAAATGGATTGGGAAGCGTGGAGTTTTTCGTCCAGTTCAAATTAAAAATAGGGTCCCATGAGGAAATAATGGACTGTGCTGTAGCTACACTCAGCAAAACAGACCTGTTTCTAGGACATGATTGGTTGGAACATCACAATCCAACCATCAACTGGAAAAAGAAATCCTTGGAATTTAACCGATGTCCTGGTACTTGTTGGAAACAGTCCTCTGTACAGGAACCAGAAGACGAGATGGATATAGCACAAACTCTCAAAGAAGGAGAGCGATTATTAGCAGTTCACATTGGTGAACCAGAACTATGAGTACGAGCATATGCCTCGACGGCTACAAAAATAGCGGCAGAGGAGGCGGAAAAAGCAAAGAAAAGAACTCTGGAGGAGACTGTCCCCAGACATTATTTGGGTCACCGAAAGGTTTTCGAAAAGGAAACCTTTGACAAACTACCACCATGGTGGTGTTGGGATCATGCCATTGAATTGATTCCTGGGTCAAACCCAGTTGACTGCAAAATATACCCATTAAACAGGGACGAGCAGCAACAACTGGATGAATTTCTGAAAGAAAACTTGGATTCTGGATGAATCCAACCAAGCAAATCGCCAATGGCATCTCCCTTCTTTTTCATTAAAAAGAAGGACGGAAAACTCAGACCAGTACAGGACTACCAGAAGTTAAACGAAATGACCATAAAAAACCGTTACCCACTCCCACTCATAGGGGAGTTAATTGACAAGTTATCACAGGCCAAAATCTTCTCTAAAATGGACGTTTGTTGGGGATACAACAACATGCGCATTAAAGAAGGAGACGAATGGAAGGCGGCATTCCGAACCAATAGAGGACTCTTCAAGCCTCTGGTCATGTTCTTCGGACTCACGAACTCACCAGCAACCTTCCAAACAATGATGAATGATATCTTCCAAGTCGAAATAGCAGAGGGATGGGTCGTCATTTACATGGACGACATACTTGTTTTCTCAAAAAACCAAACCGAACACATGGTACAGGTTAACCGTATTTTGGCAAAGCTTGAAGCACATAAGTTGTCATTGAAACCCGAAAAGTGTTTCTTTGACAAAAGAGAAATGGACTTTCTGGGAGTGGTCATTAGCAAAAACTCAGTCCGAATGGAATCTGCCAAAGTCAAGGCAGTAACAGAGTGGCCCACACCTACGTGTAAAAAAGAAGTCCAGCAGTTCTTAGGCTTTGTAAATTTTTACAGACAATTTATAAAAAACTTCGCAAAAGCAGCAAAACCCCTGACTCGTCTCACAGGAAAAGACGAATGGAAGTGGACACCACTTCAAGATGAAGCTTTCGATAAAATTAAGAAAACAATAGCAGAAGAAGTAGTATTGTGGATCCCCAACGAGGATGGACAATTCAGAGTGGAGGTGGATGCTTCGGACTTTGCCATTGGGGGAATCCTCTTGCAACAAGTGGAAGATGACAAGTGGAAGCCAGTAGCTTTCATTTCTAAATCACTCAATGATGCCGAACGAAACTATGAAATCTACGACAAAGAAATGCTTGCAGTCATGCATGCTTTTTACGAATGGTCCCACTATCTCAAAGGGGCTAAACACACGGTGGAGGTTTTAACAGATCACCAAAATCTCACCTACTTTAGAAAAGCACAAAATCTAAACTGGCAACAAGCATGATGGGTCACGGATTTGCAGGATTACAACTTCATCATCAAACACCGAAGCAGTAAATCCAATACTAAAGCTGATTTATTGTCTCGATGAGCAGGACATAACAAAGGAGAAAATGACAACAAGGGAGTCATCTTACTCAAAGAACACCTCTTCATCGGAGTTTTCGATGATGATAGGGCAATAGAGGACATCCTTAAGGATATTCAGGACATTCCCCATCGACAATGGGAGGCACAGGTTATCAAAGGTCTGGAAGTGGCAGGAGGAGAGTATAAACTCAATAATGGATTGGTCACTTGGCAAGGACGAGTGTATGTACCCGCAGTCATAGCGCTCAGAGAAGATATCATTGCCATTCACCACTCATGGGGACATTCAGGTGTTGCTAAAACATTGGAATCATTAACCTGCAACTTCTGGTGGCCCAATATGCAAAAGGATATTGAACGCTACATCCCTGGCTGTGAAACTTGCCAGAAAGCAAAACCAGACAGGACTGCCCAAGCAGCACCCTTATGACCCAACGAGGTTCCCTCTGAGCCTTGGGAGATCATCTCAGTCGACTTCATTGGACCACTACTGGAATCAAAGGGAAACAATATGGTTTTAGTAATCGTTGACAGGTTTACAAAAAAAACCTATTTCCTACCCACCACTTCTGAAATAACTTCACAAGGAACAGCTGTGCTGTTCAGGGATAATGTATTTAGGGAGCACGGGCTCCCCTGAAAAGTAATTAGCAACAGAGGCCCTCAATTCGCCTCAAAATTCATGAACAACTTATATGGAATGTTAGGAATAAAGGCCAACCGATCCACAGCCTACCACCCTCAAACTGATGGTCAAACAGAATGAGTCAATCAGGAACTAAAGGAGTTCCTAACAATCTTTGTCAATAACCGACAGGACAACTGGTCAGATTGGTTATCAGTGGCTCAATTCTGTCATAATGACAGAGTACATTCTGCAATGGGCTTCACCCCATTCTTCATGAACTATGGACGACACCCGAATAAGGGACTTGACCCCACTTACGCACCAAAAGCAATTGCAGTAGAGCAACTGGCAAAAGAACTGGAAAAGGTGCACCAACAGGCAAAAGAAACGCTGGAAAAAGCAGCACAAGTCATGAAACAACACTATGACACACACTGACGGGAAGCAGTTGAATACAAGCCTGGTGACAAGGTCTACCTTGGCACAGAAAACCTGCCAGTGATTCGTGCAACTAAAAAACTGGATGGCAAATTCGTTGGCCCCTTGGAGGTACTTGCCAAAGTAGGAGAGTCATCTTACAAACTCAAAATACCTGCCTCTTGGAAGGTGTATAATGTCTTCAACAAAGTCCTGTTGAAGCCATACAGGGAACCAGTTTTCCCAAAACAACAAGCAAAGGCAGCGGCGTGCAAGGACGTGCAGATGGTTGAAGAATCCTGGGAAGATGAATATGAAGTTGAAGAAATTCTGGAAAGCCGAGTAAGCGACAGGGGAGGAGTGAGGCTGGAGTACCTCGTTAAATGGAAAAACTATCCGGTGGAGGAGTCCACCTGGGAACCAGTTAAAAATGTCGTCAACGCACCTGCTATAGTCAAAACGTTTCACAGGGAAAACCCCAATGCTCCCAAACTTGTCAGAAATATCCGAGATGGAATATTATACATCCAATACACCGAGACAAAGCCAAAACAGAATTCTACTACACCCAAACAACCCACTAGTTCAACAAGGAACAAAAAGAGTCGAGGAACTCATTGGAAAGATCGGCAGAGACTGTTTGGATGGGAGGATGGTCGTTTTGGACCAAAATACCTCGAAAACATGGAACAAAGATGGTGAAACTGGAAAGGAGATCAAGCAGCAATTATGGAATTGCCTGACAACACCAATGGGACATTCTCCAGAGACCTGGAGCATGGCAGGCAGTCTAAACCCATGCTTAATTTCCCTATGAAGACAGAAAAGGAGGAGCTAGGGGAGGAACTATGAGCTCGAGAAAAAGACATGGCAGTACTTGCCAAGAAAATTCTAAAAAAGAACGAGATGACAGTAGCTGCTAAGGAAAGCAGTGAGTCGGAAGACGACCGACAGAGGAGGATTCAAGGCACTAGGCACCAAAAGAAACAACTGGTCAGCTACAAGACCACAATAGAAGACGTTGAGGACATCGATTCAGAACAAACCGGGCTGTTGCCCGACAATCAACAAGCGTGCTTGGATGCGTTTTATGCACAAATGAAGGAAGATCCAAGATATGTGGACTCTGCCACATCAGCCTTGAGGGGGGGGTGATGTTATGAGCACACCTCTCATATTCAAAACCATTTCAAACCATTACAGTAATGACACAATGACAGTTACAAAGATATGCAATTAGAGACAACACTGTCAATAGAAGACAGGAAGATATGGACTATATTTTCCTGTTCTTTTTATCTATTTTACTTTACTCAAATGATAGGATACAAGGCTTAGACAAGATGCCACTAGGATGGGAACCCTGTGCGAACATTACGGCCCTTATATGGAAGGTGGTTAGGTCAGCATCGGCTATGGAGATAGACCGAGTGCCAACTTAGGAGATGGCCTGATGATGGGCCTACGCCATGGAAGGATACATGAGCGGAACGGCGCCTGAGGGGCAAAGTGGAAATACCTGGAAGTACCAAGACATCGGTACAGGGAATACAAGAACGGCTAAATGCGCAAAACACAATAAGTTGCAGCCATATATGGGGAGATGAACCCAGGAATGGTCATATGGGCACAGGATGGCTGCTGTGCCGAGTCGCCTTATTGTAAGGGACTTGTGCTGCACGCTGTCTGCGCACAGACCGGGGAAGGGCTTTATAAGGGTCGTAGTTTAGCATAGGAGACCTTAAGTCTCTAGATAGTTTCTGTCACCTAGACATTACTATAGAGCAATATGATTTGTCTTTGACCTAACAAGTCAACACTCTTTGGGAGTTGTAAGGGTTATGTTTAGGGACCTCCTAACACTGTGCCAGGAACAAGGAACAGAATGATGAAATCAAAACAAGGATTGAAACCGACCAAAATGGCTATAACCCGACATCTCCACAATTTCCAAACATATCCATGCGATTCTGAAACACCTCTGGAAAGTGGGCACACCATAGATGAAGTCCAAAAAGTCTGGCAAGGAACTTGACACATTGAGAGCAATTGAAGAGGCTGGAACTGGGCTCTAAGGGGCATCCTGCTTAGATGGATTGGGGTCTATGTCAAGTATGGAAGGTCTACTGGAGATCCTTGATGGCGATGATGGCAAATAATGAGTTTATTTACCTTTGGAAGAGTGTGATCGGTTCAACTGGTCTCGAATGGCTAGTAGTGTGTCCAATAATTGACAGCATGGTGAGGATAAGGCCTAAGGATAAAAAGGCGTGCAAGATCAAAGGTGGGCAAAGGCAGGAATGGACTCCAAAAGCGAGACGAAGGCCCACAACTCTTTCAGGCACCAAATTTGTCTTTTCCTGATGCGCCAGGGCTGCAATTCAAAAGCGGATCACTTGTATGGGCATAGTGGCACCACAGCAATGCCAAAATAGCTGAGACCAATATGTTTGATCAACCATCAATTGATGCCAAGATACTGATTCGAAGCTGATCGAGTTTCAAACTTCAACTGTGCTTGCCTATCACTGATCCTCCTTCAAGCCTGAATGATCTTCAACAAGCTTGTCAATCCGTGAACTGCCAGTACTGCCATCCAATCCAAAGGTCCTTCAAGATGTCGAATGCTTTGAATGTTATAAACTTGCTTCGATAGGACCGGTCTGACTTTGATTCCACCCTAGGCGTGCAGCATGCATATCATTGTCCTCACCACCCTGCTTGCCACACTCACCCTCACCTACTCCTTCCCCGAAAAACTCCCTGAACTCAATGTCCTTACACCACCCCTTGAGGTTTTCATGGAAACCAAAATAATGACCTATGCCAATGACGACCTACACATCCACCCACCTGCACTCGTTGAAGAACTGCCCATAGCAGAAGAAATCATCCCCACACCTATTCCCCAATCCAATCCTCTCATCACCACCACCTCGCTAGACACCTTGTACATTGTAGCCAACCTTCGTGACCTTTCAGCCCCACTTGGAGCCCTTACAGGACTTACCCTCACCACCGACCCAAATGCAATGACATATGCCAAGCAAGATCTCATGCTTTGGGAGCTCTGCCAACTGAGAGCCACCCTTGACTCCATGCGATGGCATGTAGATACAGCACAGAAGGACATCAAGAACACCCTCCTCTGGTATGAGTCTAGAAGGGATCACACCTGGACAACCCAGGGTTGGCCTTGAGACATCGGTGACATCTTGCATAGAAGGGGGGGTAATGTTACAATTTCTTTCTCTAATGCTTACTTGTTACAGCAGCTCTTCTTCACTTCATTGCTATACTCTGTTACTCGTTTCACCCCTTGTTTTACTTCCTTTTATACCCCTCCATTGTCCTCCAAACAGTATATAAACCACACATGTACCATAGTTCTTTAGTTCCAACTTAGTTGAGTATTGTTCTCATCTGAACAATCTTCTCACTCTTGCCTTCCACCACTGCTCAAGCTACCTTCATTGTTGTCTAGCACAGTGTCAAGGCCTACTTTGCCCATTGACTGGCATTAGACCAAGACTTGAGTCATCACTGTTGACTTTGTAATGGACCAAGGGCATTGACCTTAACAAGGGGGAAGCAATATTTTGGTGTGTCTGATATTCTGCTTGAGAATCTGTTTGTTGTGATATTGAACCATGGTTTTCATAGCAAGTTTCAATGGTTCTTATATGCTTTGAGGATATCCACAGTGTTTTGAGATTCGTTTCAGGTTCCCATGAGTTCTCATTCAGTCTGTACCCCTTCCATTCGATTAAGTATTGATAGCCAGTCCCTTGTTTCCTGTGCGTAACAATTGCTTCTATTTTGAACTCTTCTTGTCTGTTTACAAGATCAGGGGGTGGTTTCGTAAAGTTTGGTCAATGTGCTGTTGTTTCTTTATACAGGGTTAGTAGTGTGGCATGAAACACAGGGTGGATGCACCATTGCTTTGGGGGTTTCAGTTTATATGTAACAGGGCCTAGCACCTGTTCGATCATGAAGGGTCCTTCCCTTTTTGGTGCCAGTTTCCTTGATTCATAGGGTATTCAAAGGTTGTGGTTTTCGAGCCAGACTTTGTCTCCTTTTTCACATCTGATGCTCTTGTCCTTTGTTCTGAGCACTACCATCTGCCTGGCAAGTTCATGTGCTTCTTCTCTGGCCTTCTGTAGCATTCATAGTCGATCTCAGCTGCAGGGGTTGTCATGGGGCATGCATCTGTGGGAATGGCAACAGGGTTTGTTCCATACATTAGCTAAAATGGTGATGCCTTGATGGTGTCATGGTGTCAATTGTTGTGAGTGAATTCTGCGATTGGCAATAGTGATTTCCATTTGTGTGGTTCATAGGTACAGAACATTTGGAGGTAGACTTCTAGTTCCTGGTTGACTCGTTCTGTTTCACCATCTGTCTGAGGGTGATAGGCTGTGCTCATTCTATGGTTGATTCCCACCACCTTTCCTATTTCTTGGAATACTTTAGATGCAAACTGTGGTCCTCTGTCGGATATGAGGATGTCACATAGACCAAATCATTTGAAGTTCTCATTCATGTACATATAAGTTCATGGTTTCTAGTGTGTCAATTGTCTTGTTGCAAGGGGAAAAGGTTACCCCCTTCATGAGGCCATGGTCCACCATGACCATGATTGAGTCAAAGCCATCAGGAATTGGTAGGTCTTTGATAAAATCGATTGTGACTTGCTGGAAAGGTCGGGTTGCATTAGATTTGATTGGGTGTAAGGTGGGGGTATTTGGGTGGGTGTTCACTTTCATTTGTTGGCAAAGTGCGCATCCTTCAATCCATTCTCAAGTGTGTTTGTTCATTCCAGGCCACCAGTAATTTAGTTTAAGTAATTCCAAGGTTTTGAACCGTCCTGGGTGTCCAGATGTGAGTGATTCATGTGTGAGCTTGATGAGCTGGGTGCATAACCCATCCTGATCTGGGATGTACACTTTCCCTTGATAGTGTACAATGTGGTCAGAGTAGTCCAGTCTTGGAGCTTAGATTTTATTGGTGGTGTGCAATGATTCTGAATTACTTCAACTAGTATTTGTCCAAAGTTGTCCTTGGTCATGCCTTTGCATAACTTATCAGCTAGGTCATTCACAATAACTCTGATGAATTGTTCCAGGGGTAGTATGGTGGTTTCTTCTGGAATGTCATTGGTTCTTATGTGGTCTGGTCATTGGGATAGAGCATCTGCTTTGAACATTCTGGTTCCTGGGACATGCTCAATTCAAAGGTCAAATTCACTCAGAAAGGAGGACCATTGTGCTTGTCTGGGGGTAAGCTGCTGTGGGGTTTGGTAAAAGGGTAAGTTCTTATGATTGCAATGGACAATGGTAGTATGTGGTGATCCATGCAAGAAATGTTGCCAAGCTGTGAGTCCTTTGACATTTGCCAGTAGTTCTCTGTCATAGATTTGATAATTATGTTCTGTTGTAGTTAGGGCATGCGAGATGAAGCCACAGGGGTGCAAAAGTCCTGTCTTGTCAGCTTGTTTCAAGACAGCTCCTATTGCTTTATTTGATGTGTCAGTTTGTAGGATGAAAGATTGAGTGATATCTGGCATTCAAAGTACTGGGGCAGTGGTAAATCAATGTTTCAGATCATTGAATGCCCTCTGTCTTTCTGGAGTCCACAGGAACACTTCATCCTTCTTTGTGAGGTCAGTGAGTGGTTGGGCCAGAGTTGCGAAATTTCTGATGAATTGTCAGTAAAAGTTTCCAAATCCTAGGAAGGATCACACTTGCTTGACTGTTGTCGGTGTTGGCCAGTCTGCTATGCCTGCCAGTTTGATTGGATCCATAGTTATCTCCCCAGGTCTGATTATCATTCCAAGGAATTCAATTTCTTGAGTGCAAAATTTGCATTTTTCGAGCTTGAGAAACAAGTCATTCTCTTTTAGCCATGTTAAAATGTGTTTCATCCAGGTTTCTAGATCTTTGGTCGTCGTTCCACATATTAGGATGTTGTCCATATAAATGATCAGCCATCCTTCATTGATCATGTCTTGGAAGTATTTGTTCATCATCATCTGGAAGGTGGATGGGGAATTGCATAGGCCAAAGAACATGATGGTTGGTTTGTATAATCCTTTGTTGGTTATGAAGGCTGCCTTCCATTCGTCTGCCTCCTTTATTCAGACATTATTGTATCCCCATCAGAGATCTAGTTTTGTAAAATATCAAGTGCCAGATAGTTTAGTCATTAGATCGGAGATTAGTGGTAGTGGGTACATGTTTTTTATCATCCATTCATTTAGGTATTGGTAATCCTGACATGGTCAGAGTGCTCCACTTTCCTTTTTTGCAATGAAGAAGAATGGCGAGCCTGTGGGGATTTGGATGGTCTAATATATCCTTTAGCCAGTTGTTCAGTGATCCATTCATTGAGGGATGATTGTTCTTTAATTGATAGTGGATAGATCTTGCTGACTTTGGGGTGAATCTGGTTTTTAGATCTATTGCATGGTCTCATGCATGCCTAACTGGGAATCATTCCGAGGGTGCTTTTTCAAAGGTAGATTTCCATTCCTGATATTCATCTGGTAGAGTTGTTGAGGTCTCTTTGCATAGTGTATGTTCTAATGCTTGCAACATTGAAGTTTTAACCCTGATCCAGTACTCATCAATTTCCTGATCTAAGTTCTTCCCTATTTGTCTTATCAGTTTTTCTGGGACTAAGTGATCAAACAGAAGGGTTTGTTCTTTCCAGTTTATTGTTGGATTGTATTTTTCTAACCAGGGGAGTCTGAGTATGAGCTTCTGGTCTCCTAGTTTAGTGACCAGGAAGTTTGTCTCAATTCATTGATTTCCAATGTGGTATGGGATTCTGACTTTATGTATGATCATCCCATTCAGATTGTCTGTTCCATCAGCATTTTTGACTTGTATTGGTTGGATCAATGTTTCTTTGTCCATAGTTTTCATTATGGTTTCATTGATAAAGTTTCCTTCTGCTCCACAGTCAACAAGGGCAGATATTTCAGCAGGTAATTTGGGTGATTGGACAGTTATTGATAGTCATTGATTATTATTTGATCTTACTATTACAGAGTTGAGTGCTAACTGTCCATAATCATTCTTGGAGGTTCCAACTGCTTTCTCATTCCTCTGCTTTAAAAACCCTTGGTCTCGAGGTCAGTGAGGAGAGTATCTTGTTCCTCAGTGCTAAGTGCTGCAATCATTGCGTGAATTTTCTTGGCATTGTTGTCCTCAGTGATTGTTCTGGTGAATTGTCCTGGGGGAGGCAGATTTTTGGTGGTGTCTTTCTTTGGGCAGTTTTGGGATAAGTGACCAATGATTCTGCATCTGAAACACTTCCCAGAGCACATGTATTCTTCTCGTTGTCCATCAGTTAGATGTCTGGTTGCCATGGCATGAACTGTCTTAGATCCTCCTGTTTTATTGAATGGTGCCCTGCTTCAGCAGTTTTTCCCAATGCTTTCATCATTTCCCATGCTGCATTTAGTTGTTCAGGTTTTCTGTAGGTGTCTGTAATAGCTTTACAGTCACCTTGTCCTTTGAGGATTTTAGCAGCAATGGTGGTTGGTAGACCTCGAACACAAGCCTGAAGTTGGGTGGTGATTCTGGTTAATCCAGAGGACCCTATGAGCATCCTGAATTTTCGGACATAAATTGGGACAGTGACCTCCCCTCCAACTTGTAATTTGGTAAGCTCATTCAGTGCTCTGACTGCAGTGTTTACTTCTCCCCAGTCCTCAAGGAATCATTTGACGAAGGTGTCATAGTTTTCCCAGGTGAGTCTGTTTTTTTCATCTAGTTGCTCATGGATTATTTCTTTCCAGTCGTCTAGTTCCTTTCCTAAGCACTGGAGGACATATCTTATCTTCTTTTCATGTTTTCCCTCATAGTTGTGGGCATTTATGGCAAAGAAGTCACTAAACCAATGGATGAATGATTTAGCTTTGGTCTGATCTCCTGTGAAGATCTGTGTTGAAACTGGTTTGATATCTCCCCTCAAGGTGTCAGCAGTTTCAGTATTGGTTGCCATTTGTTTTGCGTCAGTTTCAGCATCAGTTTCAGGTTTCAGGTTTCCTAGTTCATGTTTGATCTGTTTTTGTTCTAAAAAGGTATACCACCTGGCTATAGTCCCTTCAGAGAGAGCATAGTATGGGTTGGTATCGTCGAAATCAAATTTGGCATTGCAGTATTCTTCCCACCAAAGAGTTTCTTTGGGTCTTTCAAAGTATACTTCTGGTTCTTTTCCTGGTTCTTTTTGTTCATTTCTCCACTCAACCAAAAGCTTTCCAGGTAATGAGTTTTCATCTCCTTCAGTATAATCCCCTTCAAAGTATTTGTCAGATACTGGGGTATTCTTGTTCTTTCCTACTCCTTGAAATTCCCAATGCTTATGTAGTGTTGAGAAAAAGAGCTCCTGTCCTTCTAGGTAGTATGTTCCTTTATAGAGAAAGGAGTCATTTGGTGGTCTCTGGTTAGAGAGTCTGGTTTCTGGTCGTTTCAAATCTATATTGTCTAGCTAGTGACAGTGCACTAAGCAGTTTGATGAGTTCCAACTTGTGTTAAGGTTGATGCCCTTGGTTCATTACTAAGTTGACACTGACAACTAGAGTCTCAGTCTAATCTCAGTCAATGGACAGAAGTAGCCCTTGGTGATTGTACTAGACAGTGACGAAGGTAG
Source organism: Amanita molliuscula (assembly GCA_023014405.1). NCBI lineage: Eukaryota > Fungi > Basidiomycota > Agaricomycetes > Agaricales > Amanitaceae > Amanita > Amanita molliuscula. The sequence continues at coordinate 46,338 of JAEBUP010000068.1, forward strand.
CTTGAGCAATGAGGAGAGCAAGAGTGAGAGGATTGTTCAGATGAGAGCAATACTCAACTAAGTTGGAACTGAGGGACTACAATACATGTGTGGGTTTATATACTGTTTAGAGAGCAATGAGAAGGTATAAACAGAAGTGAAACAAAGGAGTGAAACAGGGAAATGAAATCAGTAGAGAGATGTAACTACAAAAGTAAATGTTAGAGAAAGAAATTGTAACAAACAACAGCATTGAGTATCACACCAATTATGCACTACAAGACAGCAGTGAACCCCACAGACGAAGTCGACGAGGAGATCAAGCGAATGCAGAGGACCCTTTTAGCATTGCAGGTGGCAAAGAAAAAGAAGGTAGTATCTGATGGAGGTGAAAGGAACAGAATCGCAACCAGCAGCATCAGTACCAGCATCAGCAGCACCAGCCACACCAGCCCTGACCATACTCTGCAGACCACCCAGATTCATCGAAATATGCAAGGAGAAGCTGCAGGATTTTCAGTAAGCCTTGAGGAAATGATTGCAAGTCACAGAGAGGAAAACTGTAGCACCACAACTGAACCAGTCCCACAGAAGCCCAGAAAGATAGAAGTATATGGCCCATCAACCAGCACCAGCCACCACAAGACAGACCCCGACATTTATGCACCAGACCCACCATCCTCCGTCCTCAATAGTCAGCCTGCCAAGTTTAGTCCACCTCCAAGTTTACAAGTTCACAGATTTCAGCCAAGTTTCCCATTGTCAAGTCCTCAGTAGCAGCCGTAAAGTCCTCAGAAGAAAGTATTATCAAGTCTAATTGCCCTGTCAAACCCCATCATGCTCCAGTCAATTCTGCCCCAACTCCGACACCTGTATACCAGAACATTAGGTGTCTCAATCTGGTCACACAAGTACCACACCACTGCTGCCATTCCACTTGCCACCTATGGGCAATATACAATGACGAAGACATCAGCAGTGACAGTGGCAGTATCAACGATGAATTGGTACCTGATGAGTGGCCAGACATAGATGATGACCCTGACCCAGGAGGCAGATACTGAAAACAGACGACATGAATTCTGCAAGATACCCAGTACATAGCCACACCTTTCACCATTTTTTGTTTGTCAAGATTCTATTTCCATTTCATTTCGACCACCAGCAATCGACTAGCCAGTTCCTTTGTGTGACTGACTGAGGACAGTCAGATTTTTAAGTGGGGGGGAGATGATGAGCATCATGCTGAGGTAAGGGTGTAGAGGAGTCATCCACAGGTCATCTGCAGGTCATACAAGCAACTCTGTGCAATTCCACGATTATCTGCAGTAAGGCACGCATTGCCCATGACCAATGACCAGCTCATCTCCAGCATACACCATCCAAACCCCATGCCAGTCAGCCATTTGCATCTGATGTCCACACCCCATTGGCCGAGTTGCATAAAATCATAAACTGGCATAGCTTAGTTCACTGGAGAAGGGACCACCACCATCAAGACATATCCATGTTAGGAAGATCTACATTCCAAGATCTAATCACCACATCATCCATAATGATGCACCAATGCAGCAGATTAGGACCCTAGTGGACGAGTAAAGCCATTGGCCAACAACCAGCTTTGGTATAGACCAGTCAGGTCTGCGGAAAATAGAGAACAGGGCCACATCAAGTCAGATGAACCCCAGAGTTGCCACACATGGCAATCAGGCAAGTCTATTTCCATCTGCCAAGTCTATTAGCATCCCACACAGGGTTGCATTATTGGTTCCCACTGCAGCACTTGTATACCACCATCACATCCCTCAGCTAGCCCCATCACATGAAGACCTTCAAGACAGATTTGGATACATGGTTGCAAGGTGAAATTTTACAAGTGTTACTTCATTAGTTAGAGTACAAAAACGTATATAAAGCCCCTGCACAATACAATAGAGGAGATTGACATACCAGCTTAGATCATCAGTCAAGAATACAGTCCCCCTCAAGTCTCAGTTTTAGTCATGCCCTCCTCCTCTTGTTCACGAGTCTTGTTGCACTCCAAGTCCCACATTCACCACCATTACACACTTGTTACACTATAGTGTTATTATCCACAAACTCTGCCAGTTCTGCACATTGTAGTGTGGACATCGAGTGCACTGGAGTTGATGGGAATTCCTTCATGACCTCACACCTCTCCTTTCCCCCCTATTTCCAATAGCAGAGTGAGCTTATCACCGGATCAATTCCCTTCCCAATGCTGGGTTGATGGGGCCTTTGAACTGTGCTATCAAGGCCTGATCATTCCAGTCTGTCAATGGTGCTAGGGAATTGAATTTAATGATGTAGTCCTCAACTAGCATCATGCCTTGTCGCAATCCTAAGAGTGCCTCAATGGCCTTCTCCTTTGTCTCCATTGACATGAAGAAGTTGTGCATCTGATTTTTGAAGTCTGCCCAGTCCATGAAAGGAAACTGGTTGTCCAAAGGTCATCTCCTCCATGCTCTACCATCATTGGTATCCTCTCCTGTGTTGAGCTGGGTCCAGTTCAACTCTGGGTGCCATCCACTGTTATTAATTTTATCTTGAAACCCTTGCTGCACTTCCTGAAATGCTCTGAGTTTCACCCCACTCCAGTCTACTGCTCTGTCACCTTTTCCACCTTTAATCCTATAAAGGCAGATTGAGATCTTCCTCAGATCTTTTGTTTCTCTTGCCAGCATGAAGTACATCTCCATTTTTGTAAGGGGTCCTGGCTCTGTTCAACTTGACCATTGGTACTCATTTATCATTTTGACAATAGCTTGTCCCATACTGGTGACTGCCTGTTGCCTTCCTTCCACTTGTTGATGAATCTCATCCTCTCAAGCTGCTCTTGCTGCTGGTGGTTGTGTTTTGGCCAGCAGTTGTATTGTCTCGGTGTCTCCCCAGTGGTCTCACCATCCCATTATGGCATGATATGTGTGTGTTATCATGTCCACTGTGATCCAGAAAGGTGTTGCACCTATTTTGTAATGTCCCATGCCCTCCTGACTCAGTACCTTGACATGGAACCATCCCCTGCAGTTGCTATTGTATTTTTCGATATGCAGGGTAGTTGGATGGGAGTATGACTTCCTGATGAGGGTAGTCACATCCTCTTCTCGTATATTCCTGTCCCAGGTGCATATCTCCTGGATCTGTGGGTATGCTGGCCACATGAATTCATCCCAGTAATCCTTTTTGATTAATACAAGATAACAGTACCCTGGCATGTTGGGATTAAAACTGCTGTTGGCCCAAGACATTTTTGGGTAAGGGTATGGCAACCATGCCTCCCTTTCCACGATTCTCCTCCATGACTTGATATCTCTTTTCTTATGGGCATTGTTAGCTCCCTGCAGATATTCCGCCACCCCACCATGTGATGTCACCTCCCTGAGTGACTACTCATGCCTTATTTTCTCCAGGACCAGCTGCTGCCACTGCATATGATTGTGCTGGTTGTATAACTGTCCTGGGTTCCACCACTGCTGGATAACTTCATCCAGCTGCCTCTGCTACTGCCTGTTCCACAGTAACCATTGTCCTGAGGTTGACCCTTTTTATCAGTGTGAGGGCAAGCTGTCTGTGCTTGGCCCTGCACTTGGACTTTGACTGTCCCCCGAAGCACACTGTCCATGTATAATGTGAAAACCTATGAAGGTCCACCAATTCTTCCCATGTATACTTGATGTTGTCTCATTGCACTGCTGACTCCTCAATGATATGGCACTGTCCAGGTCTGATACTATCTTGGATGGTGAAGACAACAGTGTCATCTCTGAGTTCTGGTTCCCAATTGATGATGTCATAAAGAGTAGGCCATGCTGGCCAGTTGTACTTGTTGTAGTACTCCAATTTAAACAGATACATGTAGCAGTATCCATTTTGCCTCCACTGGTTAGGTGCAATTGGACTCCAAGCCCTTGGTCCTGGTCAGGCTGCTTTGATACTGGCATGCCATCCTGGGACCCTGGCCTTATGATCGTTCCATGACTCCTCCCCAACTCCTTTTAGGAAATGATCCATTCATATGGTCCAGAGTTTGGTGATAGGTTCAGTAAGGAGCTGTTCTGGTGTCCTGGCCAGTATAGCCCCAGGTGGCTTTGTGACAAGAAGGGGGTCAAATTGGATCCCCTTGCAACATTCCTCCTCCTCCTGCTCTCGCTTCCACTTGGTGTAGCATGTCACCTGTATATTGCCATTCATGGCATGCATCTGTTAAGGTTGATGCCCTCAGTCCATTACAAAGTCAACAGTGATGACTAGAGTCTTGGTCTAATCCCAGTCAATGGACAAAGTAGGCCTTGATGCTGTGCTAGACAACAACAAAGGTAGCTCGAGCAGTTGTGGAAGGCAAGAGCAAGAAGATTGTTCAGATGAGAGCAATACTCAACTAAGTTGGAACTAAAGAACTATGGTACATGCATGGGTTTATATACTGTTTGGAGAACAATCGAGAGGTATAAAAGGAAGTAAAACAAGGGGTGAAACAGGTGGGTGAAATGAGTAATGGAGTATAGTGATGAAGTGAAGAAGAGCTGTTGTAACAAGTAAGCATTAGAGAAAGAAATTGTAACAGCATCAGGCGCTCCTTGAACTCTGACCACCATCATCCCTTCTTCATCTGCCCTCTTGCTTTTGAATCCAGCCCTTCCCTCCCCAATGGCTGGTTGCTTCGCTCACTGGCCCTTCGCCTCAGGCCATCCGTTCGTTTGCCTATCAACAGGCAGCCTATGTTGCAGTCCCTCACTGGGACACATGTTCATCAATTTCATTGATCTGTTGATTATACCACCTTTCTGGTGTTCTAGCGCATTACAGGGAAATCGTTATCAACTGCGTAGATGTCCCTTTTGTGGTGGGGATCATTCTATGTGCTAGAAGTTTTTCAAACTCGTCTATTGATCAAGTCGTAAATTTGACCATCACAACCAGGAACATGCGGTAACCTGGGATTGACTGACAGTGCTCAAGTTGTGGCCCCTTCGGGGGAGTTATAGCATGAATAGGGTTGCTTTAGAAGACCTCCTATTGGTGTTGGCGAGGGCTGTCGAAAACCTCCAGTCCACTGGCTGTGTTTGTGGGTATCACCTTGATAAACCCTCAACCTGTTTAGTTTTGCATCAAGAACTGGTATAGCAAGCCTCATCGCTCAGGATCTGCTTCCATCACCGATTAAGCACCGGCATTTGCTTCCTTCGCCACTTAAGCACTGGCAGCCATGGACTTTAGATGGGGATAATCGCATAGGCCCCCATTGTGGAAACTATGTGTACATGACCATATGTATATCAGGGATATATCAAAGAAGAATAGATTGCTAGTAGTTAGGGCTCGGTTCCCTAGTTATTCCAATGGCCTGGTCTGTACAGGTGTTATCAGTAGCTTGTAGCTACCTAGGTTTCCACAATAGTAATTTTCTATTTGAAAAAAAAAAAAAAAAAAAAATTGTAACAGCATCCACACATTCCAATCTGCATGCTCCATCATCATCCCTTCATGCTTGTACAATTCTTGTATGTGGTGTGCATGACTCAGTCTTTCTAAGGCCACCTTGTATCTGTGGATAGCCTTGTCACCATTGTTGATTAATAGGAGCCACTGGTTATATTTGGATGCAATCAGTGCCAGCCAGACTGAGTTGGACTGATCTCCTTTGTACTGGGTTTCTAGTAACTCAATGATGGTCTGATATTCCCTCTCTGCTTTCTTCATGGCTTGCTCAGCTCATAGAATCGCTCAAGCTGCTGCCCTCTGCTGTAGTAAAGCCTCCCAGGCTTCCTTCTGCTCCAACTCCTGCTCTGCTTCACATTGCTGTAGGAGTTTCTGTGCTTGTGCACAATCGACTTGTCATAATTCCTTCCAGTGTTTCCACCACAACCAGACATGGTTATTGTATCAGTGAATGAATGTGTCACCAATACATTCTCTTGGTCCTGTCTGGACCCAGTCCACTTTGAAGATGCACCCAATCTCCAAGAGTGTCACCTGGGTGTATGGTAGGATGTATGTAAACTAGCACTGCATTGTGCCTCATTTGTGTCAGGACTGCCCTGAACACAACCTAATGGACTCAAGAGTGGTGGCTTGTTAGGCCAAAGACGAATGCTATTGCTCAAGTAGCTATGTCCAGTGACAATAGACTGTCTAGAGACTTAAGGTCTCCTATGCTAAACTATGGCCCTTATAAACTGCTCTCCTGGTCTGTGCACAGACAGCATGCAGCTAAAGTCCCTCGCAGGGGATCAATGTGCAGCAGCTATCTCTGTGCCCATTAGACCTTACTTGGAGATCCTCTTCCCACACCCAACTCCTGGGTTGTCTGCATGTGGCCTTGCTATTGTTCAAGCATTTGGCCGATTCCCATGCACGCCGTACTGTTGACTCAGTTCTCCTCGGCATTCCCATGTCGCCCCTCAGGTGCCGTGCCACTCATGATTCCTTTCATGGCATAGGCCCATCATTGGGCCGCATCCTAGTTGGCACTCGGTGTTTCCGTTAACCGATGCTGACATAACCACCTTCCTGATAAGGACCGCAGTTCATGTAGGCCATCCTCCTAGAGTCCCATCGAGTGGCTCTTGTTCTTAGACGTTTGAGTGAGATAAAATAGATAAAAAGAAAGAAAAAATATAATTTGACTCTCCGAGTCCATATCCTTCTGTCTTCTATTGACATTGTTGTCTCTAGGTTTGTTTCCTCATACTCATTGTTATGTCATTACTGTAAAGTTTTGAAATTATGAGGTGTGCTCATAACATCACCCCCCCCTCAAGGCTGACGTGGCAGAGTCCACATATCTTGGATCTTCCCACATTCGTTGGTAAAATGCGGCCAAGCACGCTTGTTGGTCATCAGGCAACAGCCTGGTTTGTTCTGAGTTGATGTTCTCAACGTCTTCTATCATGGTCTTGTGTTTGACCACTGGTTTATTTTGGCGCCCTGCGCCTGCGATCCTCCTCTGTCGGTCATCTTCCGACTCGCTGCTTTCTTTAGCAGCTACTGCTGTCTCCTTTTTTAGGATTTTCTTGGCAAGTACTGCCATGTCTTTTTCTCAAGCTCTTTGTTCCTCCTCTAGCTCCTCCTGTTCCATCTTCTGAGGGAAATTAAGCATGGGTTTAGACCACCCACCATGCTCCAGATCTCTGGAGAATGTCCCATCGGTGTCATCCAGTAACTCCATGATGGCGTTTCGAGCTCCTTTCCATGCTTGCCATCTCTGTTCCATATTGTCAAGATACTTTGGTCCAAAACAACTGTCTTCCCAGCCAAAAAGTCATTGTCTATCCTTCCAATGAGTTCCCCGACTTTTTTGCTTTTTTGTGTGGTGGGGTTTTGTTGTGGTTTTATTTCAGTATACTGAATGTATAGTATCCCATCTCGAAGGTTTCTAATGAGTTTTGGAGCATTTGGATTCTCCTTATGAAACTTTTTTACTTTTGCCGGAGCGTTGACAACATTTTTTACAGGTTCCCAGGTAGACTCTTCTACTGCATAGTTTTTCCATTTGACGAGGTATTCCAACCTCGCTCCTCCTCTTCCACTTATTTGGCTTTCTAGAATTTCCTCGACTTCATATTCATCCTCCTGGGACTCTTTGACCATTTGTGCATCCTTTCGTGCTGCTGCCTTTGCTTGTTGTTTAGGGAAGGCCAGTTCCCTGTATGGCTTCAACAGGACTTCATTGAAGACATTGTAGATTTTCCAGGATGCTGGAATTTTCAACTTGTATGAGGATTCACCCACTTTGGCGAGTACTTCTAAAGGACCAACAAATTTGCCATCCAATTTCTTTGTTGCTCGGATTACTGGCAAATTCTCCGTGCTGAGATATACTTTGTCACCAGGTTTATATTGGTGTGCTTCTCGGTGATGTGTGTCATAGCATTCCTTCATGATCTGTGCTGCCTTTTCGAGTGCTAGTTTTGCTTTAGCGTGGACATCCTCCAGCTCCTTTGCCAATTGTTCGATCGCAACTGCTTTTGGTGCGTAAGTAGGATCTAATCCTTTGTTTGGATGTCTTCTGTAGTTCATATAGAACGGAGTGAAGCCCGTTGCTGAGTGCACCCAGTCATTGTGGCAAAATTGAGCTACTGATAACCAGTCTGACCAGTTATCCTGCCAGTTGTTGACAAAGATCGTTAGGAATTCTTTTAATTCCTGGTTGACTCACTCAGTCTGTCTGTCTGTCTGAGGATGATAAGCCGTTGATCTATTTGCCTTTATTCCCAGTATCCCATACAGATCGTTCATGAATTTCGAGGTGAACTGAGGGCCTCTATTGCTAATCACTTTCCTGGGAAGTCCATGTTCCCTAAATACTTTATCCTGGAACAATATGGCTGTTCCTTGTGACGTTATTTCCGAAGTAGTTGGTATAAAATATGATTTTTTTGTGAACCTATCCACAATGACCAGAATCATATTGTTGCCTTTGGACTCTGGTAAAGGTCTGATGAAGTCAACTGAGATAATTTCCCATGGTTCGGAGGGAATTTCGTTGGGTCGCAGGGGTGCTGCCCTAGCAGTTCTGTCAGGCTTAGCTTTTTGACAAGTTTCACAACCTGGAATATAGTGTTCAATATCTCTTTGCATATTGGGCCACCAGAAATTTCTGGTGAGCGATTCCAGGGTTTTGGCCACTCCCAATGATGCGCAGCATTGAGCTCAACACACCTAACCTCTTCAACTGAGGTGCACAGGCACTCCTTCAGGGAAAAACAACTGAAGCTGTCTGAAGTGGGCTCGAGGGTGGCTGAGGTTACAACTAACTCAAAACTGCAAAACGCGAGGTCGTTTCAGGGAACCAGACTTATACTGGACTAAAAGACAAAGGCGAGGACAAGTAATGCAAGTAGGGGCTGAATAATGGCAGGACGAGGTCAAGACGAGAGCTAGGCGAGTCAAATCGAAGAGGGCGAGGGCGATAGTCAAGGTGACAAGTTGAAGACTAGGCGAATTCAAGTATGGGAACAAGGCGGCGAGTGTGGCAAGGAGGGTGAGTGTGGCAGACGAGGGGGACTAAACAAGACGAAGGTAGACAAGGCAAGTCAAGGTGAGGCAAGGCTAATCAAGGCAAAGGCTAGGCGAGACAAGTCGAGGACAAGGTGAGAACACAAGACGCTACCCAGACAAGCTCTGGGATGCCAAGGGAGAGGGGAACAAAGGGGCGATTCTTCTCTGTTTTATTTCAAAGACAGGAGGATATATATATAAAGGATGAAAGATAAAAATAGTCCAAAACCGGAGCATCAAGCAAGGGTATGTCGGATACCTCTGGGATACCGCACTGCCGAAGGCAACAAGGAATTGGGCCAGGAACAAAGGCCAAAATAAAGGAATGAAACCGAATACTGAAACCGTTTGAAAACAGTTGCCACCCGACATCTCCATCGTATCTGACGGTCCTAGTACAGCCTTTTATGCTAAGCGACGCGGCGTCGAAGGTGGTCGAAATCGATTATGGGCTTAGTGGCATTTGAAGTAGGGCCAGTACACTTGGGTGATGGGATAAACTCCTGGGGAGCCTGACTGCGTGCCACGTAGACTGATATGGGATCAAACTGTGTGCTGAGATGGGTCTAGGATGCAGGGAACCGAATCTATCAATTAGAACATAATGTTCGTCGCATCCACTGATGACTTCCTGCACTATGATGACGAATGGGCCATTCGGTAGGACTTCTCTGTGCCATCCTCTTGCATCGGGTATGCGTTCGATGCGCCATACGACTTGTCCGAGGGTGAATGAAGCACGAAAGTTCGAATCAGTGTCTCTGGCATCGGTGGAGCAATTTAACAGCTCCAAGTGGAACTGATCTTCGTGAAAACGGTCCAAAGGTGCCTGTAAAAATGAAGGCTTGCCCCTATCATAGAACATGGGCTCTTGACCTCCCCTAGCTCGAATGTGACATGCGATCCCATTGCTTAGGTAACTCATTCGAGTGTTCGACTCCCCAAAATGATATCCAATCAACTCCAAGAGTAACATAGTCGACTGCTCGAGTGCTGGAATCCCCTGCAGTACGCCGGGCAGACCCATGGGGTCCCAGAATAAACCTGGTTCAGGTTTGAGGTACAAGGAACAAGAAAGAGCACCTTCTGAGGCGTCCTGCATTGACAGATCGGGATCTACATTGGGGGAAGTAGGTCGACTAGAGATTCTGGATGCTAGCGAGGGCAAAGACGAGCTTGACAGTCTTTCGAGGAGCGAACCTGCCTCGACAGGTCCTGAATGGCCATTTATGGGTCTGATAATCGACAGCATGGTATAAGGAAGACCTAGGAACAAAAAGGCATGCTGGTTCCAATGTGGGCGTAGGCAAGGACAGGCTAGAATCACAAGGTGATGGTCACAAACTTTTCAGGGACTGAATTTGTCTTTTCTTGATGCGCCAGGGCTGCAATTCAGATGCGGATCACTTGTATGGGCATAGCGGCCCCACAGCCACGTTTAAAATAGCCGGGATCGATATGCTTGATCAACCATCAGTTGGTGCCGAGATGCCGATTCGAAGCTAATCAAGTTTCGAACTTCGACTGTGCTTGCCTATCACTGATCCCCCTTTGAGCCTGAATGATCTTCGACAAGCTTGTCAACCCTGTAACTGCCAGTACCACTATCCTTTCCAGAACTCCGTCGAGACTTCGAGTGCTTCAGCGCTTGCTTCGATAATGCTAGTACCCATCTGTTTCGACTCCGCACTAGGCGCGCCACCTGCGTATCACCGAGTGTCCCCACGAGTGGTGGATAGCGATGATATCCTCTCGGAGTGCCATTACTGCTGGTACATATATGCGTCCCTGCCAAGTGGCCAACCCCTTTTCGAGTTTATACTCTCCTCCAGCTACTTCCAAGCCTTTTACCACTTGCGGTTCCCATTGCTGATGAGGTACATCCTTAATGTCCTTGATGATATCTTCTATCACTCTGTTGTCATCAACAACTCTGACAAAGAGGTGTTCTTTGAGTAGGACTATCCCTTCATTGTCATTCTCTCCTTTCTCATGCCCGGCTCGTCTGGATAGTAAGTCAGCCTTGGTGTTAGATTTGCCACTTCGATGTTTGATTATGAAGTTATAATCTTGCAAATCTGTCACCCATCTTGCCTGTCTCTGGTTTAGATTTTGCGCCTTTTGGAAATATGTCAAGTTCTGATGGTCAGTTAGAACTTCAATCGTCTGCTTGGCCCCTTTAAGGTAGTGAGCCCACTCGTAGAAGGCATGCATCATGGCTAGCATTTCTTTATTGTATATTTCGTAGTTTCGCTTGGCATCATTTAGGGATTTGGAAATGAAGGCTATGGGCTTCCACAATCCGTCCTCTCATTGTTGTGACAAGATCCCTCCAATGGTGAAGTCTGAGGCATCTACTTCCACTCGGAACTGCCCTTCTTCATTGGGGATGCGGAGTACTACTTCCTCTGCGATAGTTCTTTTGAGCCTGTCAAAGGCCTCGTCCTGCAGCTGTGTCCACAGCCATTCCTCCTTTCTGGTGAGCCGTGTTAACAGTTTGGCCAGTTTTGCAAAGTCTTAGAAATTGATGAAGCCTAGAAATTGTTGGACCTCCTTTTTGCTCTTTGGTGTGGGCCATTCTGATATGGCTTTAACCTTTGCAGGATCCATTCGTATGGTGTCTTTTCCAATGATAACTCCTAGGAAGTCAATTTCACTTTTGTCAAAAAAGCATTTTTCTGGCCTTAGAGATAACTTGTGCTTTTCTAGTTTCTCTAGGATGTGGTTGACATGTTTGGTATGTTCTTCCTGATTTTTTGAGAATACCAAGATATTGTCCATATAAATCACCACCCATCCTTCTGCAATTTCAACTCGGAAGATGTCGTTCATCATTGTCTGGAAGGTTGCCGGTGAGTTGGTTAGACCAAAGAACATGACCAATGGTTCAAAAAGTCCTTGATTGGTTCCAAAAGTGGCCTTCCACTCATCCCCTTCCTTGATTCGTACATTGTTGTAGCCCCAGCATATGTCCATTTTTGAAAAGACCTTGGCTTGAGATAATTGATCCACCAGCTCTCCTATCAGGGGTAGTGGATAACAAATTTTCACTGTCATCTCATTAAGCTTTCAGTAGTCTTGGACTGGTCTGAGTTTCCCATCTTTCTTTTTGACAAAGAAGAAAGGCAATGCCATAGGGGACTTGCTAGCTTGGATTCTTCCAGAATCCAGATTTTCCTTTAAGAACTTGTTGAGTTGTTGCTGCTCATCCCGATTTAAAGGGTAAATTTTACAGTCCACCGGAGTAGAACCAGGAATTAATTCAACGGCACGGTCCCATCATCATTGTGGTGGGAGTTCATTGAAGGTTTCTTTTTTGAATACCTTGTGATGTTTTAAATAGTGACAAGGAACTGCCTCTTCCAAAGTACGTTTCTTTTCCCTTCCTGCCTGCTCCACAGCTATCTTAGTGGCAGTTGAGGCAAAGGCTCGTACGCATAATTTGGGTTCTCCAATGTGAACAGCTAATAAGCGATCTCCTTCATGTAGGCAGTATGAGACATTTATCTCGTCCTCTGGTTCCTGGACTGATGAGGGTTTCCAACATGTCCCAGGGCAATGGTTAAATTCTAGTGATTTCTTTTTCCAATTGATGGTTGGGTTATGATCCAACCAGTCGTGCCCTAGGAAAAGATCTGTTTTGCTTAATCGTGTGACTGCACAGTCCATTATTTCTTTGTGAGACCCTATTCGCAGTTTGAATTGGACGAAGTACTCCACACTTCCTGAGCCATTTTGGGTTCCATCTGCATTGTATACCGGTATTGGACGCAACAGTTTCTTTTTGTTCATTTGGTGTTTCTCAATGAATTCCTCGCTTATACAGGAGGTGGTGCATCTGGAGTTTAGCAGCATGGTTACATTTGTGGATTGAAAGGTATCCATGGTAGTTAGCATTCCTTTTAGATCTAATTCCTGTTTTCCAATTCCTTGTACTACCTTTTCCCTTAGGTGTACAAGGTTCCAGAGAGCATCTGTTTCTGACATTGCATTTAGCTGTTGGACAAGAGTCCCATCGACTTCCCGAATTCTTTTGGTGTCTACCCACTGTTGCAGGCATTCAATGGCTATTTGTTCTTTTTGTTGCCATATGCACCTTAATACCCATTGAGGTGTCCATGCCTTTATTCTTTTTTCAGGCTTTATGCTCATTTCTAAGTTTCTTATATGGTGTATTTTCCCACTGCATTCATAGAGTAAGTCATGCATGTTAATTGTGGAATCTATTGGTACTAATACACCATTAAGAGAACTAGAGCTAGAAGCCAGTGAGACAGAGCACTTGTCTACTGGCTTTCGCCAAAATCCGAGACCTCCTCAATTTTAGCGCATCCTTCTGGGGTCGTTTCCCCATTGTCTATTGCTCGTACAATCCTTTTCCCTTTCTCCCCTTGGGTGATTCTCTTTCTTTCCCGACATCTTTCTGTTGGATGTCCTTTCCTTCTGCAATTCGCACATTCAGGTACAGGCTTCCTTTGCCAGGGTTGAGGGCACTTTCAACTATAATGTCCTTCCTTCTCACAATCATAGCACCATGGTTTGAAGTCCCGTTTTTTGTCCATGTCCATGGCATTTGGATCCCAACTACTGGACATGAATGGGGCTGGTGCTTTGTATTGATATTGAGGGCATCCACTTGTGCTTGGCATCTGCTCCCAGTATTCTTGTCGAGCTTTTGGGAAGCCATAAGTTTCATTGGCTTTCCTATATGCTCTCGCAAGCGCCATGACTCTTGCCTGGATTTGTTGAAGGGTAGCATTGTCAGCGAGTCCTCCATACCGGATTAAATCTCTCCCAAGGGCTGGATTGAGGTTGTTTTGGAACTGGGAGATCAAGGCCTGATCATTCCAGTTGGTTAATGAAGTAAGGGAGTTGAATTTAATGATGTAATCTTCAACTATCATTGTTCCCTGACATAACTTCAACAGTGCCTCGATTGCCTTCTCCTTGGTTTCCGTTGACATGAAGAAATCATGCATTTGGTTTTTGAAGTCGGCCCAGTCCGTGAATGGGAACTGGTTTGTCAATGGCCTCCGTACCCATGATCGATTGTCCTCCAACAATTCCCCTTCATTCAATTGTGTCCAGTTGAGGTTAGGACTCCAACCATTGTTATCGATCTTATCCTGATACTCTTGTAGCGCCTCTTGGAAAGCTTTAAGTTTGACACCACTCCAATTGGCAGCTCAATCGCCTTTTCCACCTTTCATCCAATAGAGGCATATGGAAATTCGCCTTTTTGGATCTGGTTCCCTTGCCAGCATGAAATATGTTTCCATCTGGTGCAGCCATCTGTCAACAGTCCTAGGGTCTCCCTGGTAGTAATCGGGCATTTCTGCCTTGGTGAGGGGTCCCAGTTCTGGTCGACTACTTCACTGGTACTCGTTTATTATGGCTGTAAGGGCCTGTCCTGCACTGGTGATTGCCCACTGTCGTTCTTCTGCCTGGCGAAAGATCTTGTCTTCCCTTGCTGCTACTGCTGCAGCTGGTTGAGTGGCAGGGAGTGGTTCCAGCATCTCGGTGTCCATCCAGTATGCTCTCCATCCTAGTAAGGCTTGGTAGGCATGTGTGACCATGTCCACTGTTAATCTAAAAGGTCCTGCACCGATTTTGTAGTGTCCCATGCCTTCTCGGTTAAGGCATTCTACGTGGAACCATCCCCTACAGTTGCTGTTGTATTTTTCGACATGCAACATAGTAGGGTTTGAATACGACTTTCTGATGATGGTGGTGACATTTTCCTCTCGAAGATTTTTATCCCAGTTACAGATCTCTTGTAACTGTGGGTAAGCCAGCCACATAAATTCATCCCAGAATTCCTTTTTAATCAGCACCAGGTAACAATATCCTGGAATGTCTGGGTTGAGTCCACTGCTGGTCCAGGACATTTTTGGATCAGGATAGGGGAGCCAGGATTCCTTCGCAATGATCCTTCTCCATTCCTCAATTTGCCTTTGTTTGTGAGCATTATTTGCTCCTTGAGGGTATTCTTCGGTTGACAGCCAATCTGCTGCCGTAGCGACCCCTCCATTCCAGTGTGCAGTGTCACCTCCCTGGGTGATGACTCGTGCCTTGTTTTCTTTTCCTGCTTGTGCTGCCGCTGTGTATGATCGTGCTGGTTGCACAACTGGTTTTGGTTCGATTATTGCTGGGTATGTTCGTCCAGCAGCCTGGTTTACTGCCTCTTGTAAAGTGATGGTTGATCTGAGATTGACCCATTTTATGGATGTAATGGTGAGAGGACGGTTCTTTAATCATCGTTTAGATTTTGATTGGCCTCTGAAGCGTACCGTCCAAGTGTAATGGGAGACCTTGTGGAGGTCGACTAGTTCGTCCCATGTGTATTCAATGTTGTCTTGATGAACTGCCAACTCCTCGATTATGTGACATCGTCCTGGTCGAATGCTGTCCTGAATGGTGAAGATCACTGTTTCATCTCAAAGCTCTGGTTCCCAGGATAGAATATCGTAAAGCGTTGGCCAGGTGGGCCAATTATATTTGTCATAATATTCCGATTTGAACAAGTACATGTAACAGTACCCATTCTGTCTCCATTGGTTAGGAGCGATAGGACTTCGTGCCCGTGGTCCAGGTAGATGTGCTTTGATGTTAGCACGCCATCCCAGTAGTCATGCTTTGTGGTCGTTCCAGGAATCTTCACCAATTTCGGACAAGAAATGATCAAGCCCTATTTGGAGTCTGGTGAGTGGCTCGGTTAAAAGTCGCTCCAGTGTGGTCGGAAGGATTCAGCCTGGTGGTTTGGTGATAAGTAAGGGATCGTATCGAATCCCTTTACAGCGTTCCTCTTCCTCTTGTTCCCTCTTCCACTTAGTGTGGCGGGAGGCTCATATGTTGCCATTTATAGTGTGCATCCACGCATTCCAGTCCTTGTGTGACATGGTCATCCCCTCGTGTTCATACAACTCCTGAACATGATGGGCACATTGGAGTCGTTCTATAGCAACCCGGTATCATCGGACTGCTTTGTTGCCATTGTTAATTAACATTAACCACTGATTATATTTTGACGAGACAAGGGCCAGCCAGATGGGGTTGGAGGTGTCGCCTTTGTATTGGTCCTCCAATAGCTGCATGAGGGTCTGGTATTCCCTCTCAGCCCTGCGCATTGCTTGTTCTGCACGCATTACTGCTTTGGTAGCAACACATTCCATAAGAAGGGCCTCCCAGGCTTCCTTCTGTTCCAATTTTTGTTGAGTTTCATATTCCCTCAACAATTGTTGCACTTGGGCACACTCTTTTCTCTGCTCCTCTTTGCGGTATTGCCAGTATAGGCGAATGTGATTGTCGTATCAGTGAACAATGGTATCCCCGACAAATGTAGGTGCCCTTGTAAGGACAGGTTCGGTGTGTGAGGCCCAGTCCGCCTCGAAGATTTGGCCAATCTCCGAGAGTGTTGCCTGGGTGTAGGGTAAGATGTATTGGAAGGAGCAGTTCATTTTGACGAGAGGTAGTAAGGTTTTTCTTCCTGTAAATAAATCTTCAATCAAGTTCAGGCCCTCCACTGACACTGGATCTGTTTGTTCAGCTGTCGAAATTCCGCACCTGTCAATGATGCTCCTTGGGAAACAAGGAGGATTGTGTCTGATTGTTGTGGGAACTGCAAGCTATCAATTGGGCACACCCAGCACTTCGCCTCGCTATCTTTGTGCCTAGTTATCAACCCGAAATCAAGTAGGGTTGCTAGTACAGGGAGTGTGCAAGGAACTTTAGATCAGCCTTGATATGTGGCACCAAATGAGTTGTTTTGCTTGTTCCCTGAGCTTTTCTGCAATTACGGTGTATGTTACCCCAGGCACATCTATGGTCTCCTGCCTATGCTGCTCCCAGGCGATCTCGTACTCTCATCCGTAACTGTTGTGTAGACAGGCCCAACGGGCATATTGAGGATCACTTGTTTGTGACCCATTGACAGTATGTGTGTTGGTGTCGATGTCGCCAACAGTTCCAGGATAATCGGATTACAACTGTCAAAGATGCAAACTAGGCTGTTGGTTGTCAAATGCAACTACAAGCGACATGCTTGGTGCTGGACAGTACAATGGGGTAGAGAAGTAAGTCTCTAGATTATGTCAGGACTGCCCTGAACACAACCTAATGGACTCAAGAGTGGTGGCTTGTTAGGCCAAAGATGAATGCTATTGCTCAAGTAGCTATGTCCAGTGACAATAGACTATCTAGAGACTTAAGGTCTCCTACGCTAAACTATGGCCCTTATAAACTGCTCTCCTGGTCTGTGCGCAGACAGCACGCAGCTAAAGTCCCTCACAGGGGATCAATGCACAGCAGCTATCTCTGCACCCATTAGACCTTACTTGGAGATCCTCTTCCCACACCCAACTCCTGGGTTGTCTGCATGTGGCCTTGCTATTGTTCAAGCATTTGGCCAATTCCCATGCACACCGTACCATTGACTCGGTTCTCCTCGGTGTTCCCATGTCGCCCCTCAGGTGCTGTGCCACTCATGATTCCTTTCATGGCATAGGCCCATCATCGGGCCACATCCTAGTTGGCACTCGGTGTTTCCATTAACCGATGCTGACATAACCACCTTCCTGATAAGGACCGCAGTTCATGTAGGCCATCCTCCTAGAGTCCCATCGAGTAGCTCTTGTTCTTAGACATTTGAGTGAGATAAAATAGATAAAAAGAAAGAAAAAATATAATTTGACTCTCCGAGTCCATATCCTTCTGTCTTCTATTGACATTGTTGTCTCTAGGTTTGTTTCCTTGTACTCGTTGTTATGTCATTACTGTAAAGTTTTGAAATTATGAGGTGTGCTCATAACAATTTGTTGATTCTGCTAAAAGAAATCTTCAAACTATTTCGGGCCTCCACTGACAATAGTTCTGTTTGTACTGCCTCCACACCTGTCATTATAAACACCTTGGGGAAACCAAGGGATAGTGTCTGCTGTGTCATGGGTCTGCAAGCTACCAAATATGTGCACCCAGCAATTTGCCTCACTGTCCTTGTGCCTAGTTATCAAGTGCGCAGCAAATTTCACACTTGCTAGTACAGAGGGTATGTGTGGACTTCATATCAACCTTGATATGCAACACAAGTGGGCCGATTCTCTCATTCCCTGAGTTTTTCAGCAATAGTAATATACTAAACCTGGGGCATGTCTGTGGTCTCCTGCCTATGCTCTCCCAGTGAACTAGTATTCTCATTTACTACTGTGGGTAGACAGACCCAAGATGAGTGTATTGAGGATCTCTTGTTCGAGACCTGTTGATAGTATGTGTGTTGTTGTTGATGTCACCTAGAGGTTGTGGGCTACACAGTTACTACCTCTTAGAATGAACTAGGCCTCTGGTGCTGTGAGCAACAACAAGCAAGGTGTGCTCAGTGATGTAATGTTAGGATGAGCCTAAACACAACCCCAAAGACTTATGAGAAGGGCAGCCTGTTCAGCCAGAGACAAAGACTATTGCTCAAGAAGAAGTGTCTAGGACACAAACTATCTAGAGTCTTAGGGACATGCTACCTAAGATGACAACCCTTATATACCTCTCTCCTGGTCTGTGCACAGTCAGCGCACAGCTAAAGTCCTTCACAATAGAGACAATGCGCAGCAGCTGAGTCTGTGCCCATATGACCATACCTGGAGCTATTCTCCCACACCAACACACTGTCCTTCCATCTATGGCCACACTTATTGTTCTGCATCTCAGCCGATTCCCACATACACCAGTACCAAGTCGTCGGTACTCCTTGGCATTCCCATGTCGCTGTGCCACTCATGTATCCTTCCATGGCATAGGCCCATCATCGGGCTGCTGTCCCAGTCGGCACTCAGTATATCCCATAGCCAATGCTGACCTAACCACCTTCCATATAAGGGTTGCAGTCCTAACATAGCCAGCCCCTGCAACTGTGGTGTCGTCTAAGTCCTGTTCCTATTCGTTTGAGTGCAAATGAAAAGATAAAAAGAAAAAGAAAATATAGTCCAACTCCTCTAGTCCATATCTTCATATATGTCATTGATGTTGTTACTGTGAAAATTGTATAGGATGGGTTATGCTCATAACATCACCCCCCCCTTAAGGCCTTGTGTCCCAAGAGGCTGACATCCCCGCATCCACATAGTGTGGATCTTTCTTCATTCTGTCATAAAAGCAGTTCAACCACTGGGTCTGTTCTTCAGGCGTCAAGCCTGATCATTCCGACTCATCATCTTCTACTTCCTCCATGGTGGTTTTCCATTGAACAGTTTTCTTTATAGGGCATCCAACACCCTTAATCCTTTTTTGTCATTCCTCCTCCAACTCGCTGCTTTCCTTAGCAGCTATTGGTTTCACTGGTTTTTTCAAGATTTTCTTTTGAAGACACTCGGTGTCTTTCTCATGTGCTCAGCACTCCTCTTCCAATTCCTCTTTCTTGCCCCTTTTTGGGAATCAAGCACAGGTGACCACCCACCATGCTCCAGGTCTCTGGAGAACGTCCCATCGGTGTCATCCAGAAGTTCCATTATCACATTCCAGTCTCCTTTCCAGTTGTGCCATCTGTGCTCCATGTTTTCGAGGTATTTCGGTCCAAAACGACCATCCTCCCAACCAAATAGTTTCTGTTTATCCTTCCAATGAGTTCCTCGACTCTGTTTGTGCCTTGGTGCACTAGGGGTCTGTTGAGGAAGTGTCCATGTGAATTGGATATAAACTTTTCCATCCCTCAAGTTTCTGACGTGCTTTGGTGTGTCAGGATTTTCTTTATGAAACTTTTTAACTTTCGCCTGTGCATTGGCAACGTTATCTGCTGGTTCCCAGGTGGATTCCTCCACTGGATAGTGTTTCCATTTTATGAGGTATTCCAACCTCCCGCCGCTTCATCCACTGACCTGGCTATCCATAATTTCCTCAACTTTGTATTCATCCTCCTGGGACTCTTCTACCATCTGCGTGTCCTTGCACACTGCTGCTTTTGCTTTCTGCTTAGGGAATTCCAGCTCCTTGTATGGTTTCAACAAGACTTCGTTGAATACGTTGTAGACCTGCCATGATGCTGGGATTTTCAATTTGTATGATGACTTGCCAACCTTGGCGAGGACTTCCAATGGTCCTTCCAATTTTCCGTCAAGCTTCTTGGTTGCTCGAATGACTGGGAGGTTTTTGGTGCTAAGATAAACCTTGTTGCCAGGTTTATACTCTCTTGCGGTTTGGTGATGACTGTTGTACTGCTCCTTCATGATCTGAGTGGCTTTCTCCAAAGCCTTCTTCACCTTTACGTGTACATCCTCTATTTCCTTTGCCAATTGTTCCACCATGACTGCCTTTGTCACATAGGTGGGATCTAGACCCTTGTTCGGGTGTCGTCCATAATTCATAAAGAAGGGCGTAAAGCCCATAGCTGAATGTACCCAGTCATTGTGACAGAATTGTGCCACTGATAACCAATCGCTCCAGTTATCATGGTGATTGTTTATGAACATAGTCAGGAATTCTTTTACTTCCTGATTGACGCATTCTGTTTGTCCATCTGTCTGTGGGTGATAGGCTGTCGATCTATTGGCCTTGATGCCTAGCATCCCATACAAGTCATCCATGAATTTTGATGTGAACTGAGGTCCTCTGTCGCTTATCACTTTTCTTGGGAGGCCATGCTCCCTAAAAATGTTATCCCTGAACAGCACTGCTGTTCCTTGTGATGTGATTTCCTTTGTGGTAGGTAAGAAGTATGACTTCTTAGTGAACCTATCCACAACCACCATTATTGTGTCCATTCCTTTCGATTCTGGTAACAGCCCCATGAAGTCTACTGAAATGACTTCCCATGGTTCCATTGGAACTTTGTTTGGTCTAAGAGGTGCCGCGTGCACCTGTCAATCTAGTTTTGCCTTCTGGCATGTTTCGCAACCCAGAATGTAATGTTCTATATCCTCATGCATATTTGGCCACCAAAAGTTTCTTGTCAAAGACTCCAATGTCTTTGCGACTCCTGAGTGTCCCCAAGAATGGTGAATTGCGATGATGTCCTCTCACAATGCTACGACCACTGGTACGTATACTCATCCCTTCCAGGTGACAAGTCCTTTTTCTAATTTGTAATCTCCTCCGGTTTTCTCGAGGCCTTTGACAACCTGTGTCTCCCATTGCTGCTTGGGCACGTCTTTAATATCTTTTATGATGTTGTCCAGGGCATGATCATCATTGAATACTCATGTTTGGAAAAGGTGTTCTTTTAACAAAACCACCCCTTCATTATCATTTTCCCCTCGGGCATGTCCTGCCTGTCTCAATAGTAAGTCTGCTTTTGTATTGGACTTTCCGCTCCTGTGTTTAATGACAAAATTGTATTCCTGCAAATCCATCACCCATCGCACCTGTCGTCGATTTAGATTTTGTGCCTTTCTGAAGTATGTTAAGTTCTGATGATCCATCAGAACTTCGACTGTGTGTTTGGCCCCTTTGAGATAATGGGACCATTCATAAAAGGTGTGCATTACTGCAAGCATCTCCTTATCGTAGATCTCGTAGTTCTGCTCTGTGTTGTTAAGGGATTTTGAGATGAAAGCCACTGGCTTCCAAACATCGCTCTCTGTCTGTTGTGATAGAATTCCTCTGATGGTGAAGTCAGAGGCATCTACCTCCACTCGAAACTGTCCATCTTCATTAGGAATCCGCAACACCACCTCTTCTGCTATAGTTTTCTCCAGCATATCAAATGCTGTGTCCTGAAGTTCTGTCCACTTCCACTCATCTTTCCCTGTCAGGTGAGTTAATGGTTTGGTGGCTTTAGCAACGTCTTTGACAAAGTGTCGATAAAAATTCACGAAGCCCAAGAATTGTTGAACTTCCCACTTGCAGGTTGGTTTGGGCCAATCAGTTACCACTTTCACTTTTGTGGACTCCATTCAGACTGAATTCTCACTGATGACTACCCCCAGGAAGTCCATCTCCTTTTTATCAAAGAAACATTTTTCTGGTTTCAACGATAACTTGTGCTCCTCTAATTTTGCCAATATATGGTTGACCTGTACCATATGCTCCTCTTGGTTTTTCGAAAATACAAGGATGTTGTCCATGTAAATGATGACCCATCCCTCTGCTATCTCAACTCGGAAGATGTCGTTCATCATTGTTTGAAAGGTGGCTGGTGAATTTGTAAGTCCAAAGAACATAACCAATGGCTCGAAGAGTCCTCTATTGGTTCGAAAGGCTGCCTTCCATTCATCTCCCTCCTTGATTCGTACATTGTTATATCCCCAACATATATCCATTTTCGAGAACACCTTAGCTTGTGACAGTTTGTCCACTAGTTCCCCTATCAATGGTAGTGGATATCGGTTTTTGGCTGTCATTTTGTTAAGTTGTCGGTAATCCTGTACCAGTTGTAACTTCCCATCTTTTTTCTTTACAAAGAAGAAAGGAGATGCCATTGGCGATTTGCTCGACTGAATTCTTCCAGAATCCAGGTTCTCTTTGAGAAATTCATCCAGCTGCGACTGCTTGTCCTGGTTTAACAGGTATATTTTGCAGTCAACTGGGTTAGACCCGGGGATCAACTCAATAGCATGATCCCATCACCTCCGTGGTGGTAACTTGTCGAAAGTTTCCTTTTCAAAGACCTTTCAGTGTCCTAGATAGTGTCTGGGGACTGCCTCCTCCAGAGTTCGCTTTTTAGTTTTCTCCACCTCCTCTGCAGCTATCTTTGTGGCTGTTGATGCATACGCCCTGACATGCAACTCTGGTTCACCAATGTGAACAGCCAGCACTCATTCTCCTTCTTTGAGGATTTGAGCCACATCGATCTCATCCTCCAGTTCCTGAACCGATGAAGATCTCCAACATGTGCCGGGACACCGATTAAACTCCAGTGACTGTTTTTTCCAGTTGATGGTTGGGTTATGAAGTTGCAACCAATCAAATCCCAAAAACAAGTCTGTCTTGCCAATGTTTGTGACCACACATTCTATGATTTCTTTGTGGTCTCTGATCCAGAGTTTAACTTCTGCCATGTACTCCAATGAGCCCATCGAGTTTGTGGTTCTGTCCACATTGTACACCAGTACTGGTTGGATCAACTGTCGTTTGGCTATTTGATGCTGTTCCATGAACTCCTTGCTAATGCAGGACCCTGTACACCCAGAATCCAATAGCATTTTTATTGGAATGGTCATCAGCATGTCCAAGGTGGTTATGGTTCCTTTTAGGTCCAGCTCATTTTTTCCTGTTCCCTGCACTTTCTTTTCCCATAAGTGCACCAGGTTCCACAGGGCATCTGTTTCAGTCATAGCATTTAACTGGTCCACCAGTTGTCCATTTGCTTCATTCACTTGTTTGGTGTTTACCCATTGTTGTAAACACTCCACCACTATTTGTTTGGGCTGTTCCCAAATCCTTCTCAACACCCATTGCAGGGTCCATGTTTTCAATCTCTTTCCCTGTTTTGCGCTCACTCTTAGGTTTCTTAAGTGATGTACGTTCCCTCTGCATTCATAAAGTAAGTCATGCATTTTAATTTGGGAGTCTATGTATGGTACATCACTATTCGAAACCTGAGTGGTAGCCAGCAGCACTGAGCGCTCACCTACTGGCTTTCTGCAAAATCCGAGATTTCTTCTATATGTGCTATAGGGGTCGTTTCCCCTTTCTCGACATATCGGACCACCTGCTTCCCTTTATCCTCTGCTGCAGCCCTTCTAGGTTTCCTACATCCCCATGCTGTGTGTCCTTTCTCACCACATGTGTAACATGTACTTGTTTTTGTTCTACACTCCCTTTCTGAGTGTCTGGGCTTCTGACAGTAGGTACAGATTTTTACTGTTGCCTTCTGCTTGTCTATGTCCATTGCATTTGGGTCTGATCTACTTCCTGACGCGACCGGTGGTGGTGCTCTGAATTGCCACTGGGGTCTACCATTAGGGGCTGGGGCGTGTTCCTTGTATTCTCGTTGTACTTTAGAGAATCCATAGGCCTCGTTGGCCTTTTGATAGGCTCTTGCGAGCACCATGACCCTTTGCTGTATCTGGTGTAAGGTGGCGTTGTCTGCCAGTCCCCCATAATGGATTAGTTCCCTGCCAAGTGCTGGATTGAGGTGATTCTTGAATTGTGAGATCAATGCTTGGTCATTCCAGTTGGTCAAGGAGGTGAGGGAATTGAACTTGATGATGTAATCCTCTACTATCATCGTCCCTTGCTGCAGTTTTAGTAAAGCTTCAATAGCTTTCTCCTTGGTTTCTGTTGACATGAAGAAGTTGTGCATCTGTTGTTTAAAATCCACCCAGTCCTGGAAAGGGAATTGGTTCTCCAATGGTCGTCTGACCCATGCTCGATCGTCAGCAGTGCTTTCTCCCATATTGAGCTGCGTCCAATCTAGCTCCGTACTCCATCCATTACTATTTATCTTGTCCTGGAATTCCTGCTGCGCTTCTTGAAAGGCTTTTAGTTCTACGCCGCTCCAGTCTGCTGCCCTGTTATCTTTTCTGCCTTTAATCCAGTATAGGCAGATTGAAACCTTCCTCAGGTCTTTTGTTTTGTTTGCCAACATGAAGTATGTCTTAAAAATCATACGTCTCCATCAGGCATTTCTGCCTTGGTAAGTGGACCCAGTTCTCGACGATTGGACTGTTGGTATTTGTTAATCATGGAGGCCAGAGCCTGTCCTGCACTGGTGATTGCCCGCTGTCTCTCCTCCGCCTGTCGGT
This sequence comes from Amanita molliuscula, assembly GCA_023014405.1. Classification (NCBI taxonomy): domain Eukaryota; kingdom Fungi; phylum Basidiomycota; class Agaricomycetes; order Agaricales; family Amanitaceae; genus Amanita; species Amanita molliuscula. The sequence goes on from JAEBUP010000068.1 coordinate 71,003, forward strand.
GTATCTCATCCTCTCTTGCTGCAACTGCTGCAGCTGGTTGAGTAGACGGTAGGGGCTCAATTATATTGGTATCCTGCCAGTATTCCCTCCGTCCCAGTACTGCCTGGTAGGCGTGAGTGACCATGTCGACTGTGAGCCGGAAAGTTCCAATGCTGACTCAATGCGATCCATATCCTTGCCACATCATGGCCTTCATCCATGGCCATCCACCAGGCTCTCCCGAAACTTGGACGCAATGCCACATGCGATTACATCCTTTAGTTCGCCTCCAATATATAGGTCGGTACTCATCCATGAGTTCTGGGTTCCATCCATAAATTTCTCTGATGGTTGGGTATGCTGGCCATTTGTAGGTGTTCCAATATTCTCTTTTTACCAACCAGAGGTAGCAGTATCCAGGATGTTTTGGATGTGGTTTGTTTTGTGCCTGCTTGGAGAGTCCTGGTCATTCATTTCGCAGACATGGATCTATTTCTACTAAAGCTGCCACTGCGTCTGAGCATGCTGGTTGCTCTAATATCTCCTCCCCATTATCTTCCCCTAGGCTTATGATTTCGCCTACTTCAGGGTCTTCAATCTGCTCTGCTCCGACTCGGAGCTCTCTGTGGCCACTGGTGAGAAGTATTTCCACCATGTCCCATCTGTTAACATCGGCCATTTCTAGGCCTACGTGTACCACATCTGTTCATTCAGTGGTAGTCCACCTTGTATGAACTCCTTCGTTTCGAAATTCTGCCTCCATTTCCCAGATGGCCACAATTGTAGGATAGGCAGGCCATTCGTACTTATTCCAGTACTTTGGTTGGATAAGGTTGAGGTAACAGAATCCTGGTACCGATGGTGCGAGTTTCTCTGGTATAGGACCCATGTGAATGGTCCACCAGAAGCCTGGTGATATGTTTCCATTTATCGCATGCATCCATGCATTCCAGTCCTCATGACTCATAGTCATGCCCTCATGTTTGTATAACTCCTGTACATGGTGTGTGCACTGGAGTTGTCCAACTGCTACCTGGTAACGTCGGATAGCCTTATCACCATTGTTAATTAACATAAGCCACTGGTTGTATTTTGATGACACCAGGGCAAGCCAGATGGGATTGGAAGTATTGCCTTTGTATTGGACCTCCAATAATTGCATGAGGGTTTGATATTCCCTTTCTGCCTTTTTCATGGCACACTCCGCTCGTATAACTGTGCAAGTAGCTGCCCTCTCCATAAGCAAAGCCTCCCAGGCTTCTTTTTGCTCCGACTCCTGTGCAGCTTCTCATTGCCTGAGGAGTAACTGTGCCTGAGCGCGTTTGAGTTTTTGCGACTCCTTCTGGTGTTTCCAATATAACTGGACATGGTTGTTGTATCGGTGGATGATAGTGTCCCCAATAAATTCTCTAGGCCCTGTCTGGACCATGTCCCTGATGGTGACCCAGTCTGCCTCGAAGATGCACCCAATCTCCGAGAGTGTTGCCTGGGCATAGGGTAGGACGTAACTGAATGAGCACTGCATGGCTCTTCTCGAGTGTATGTTTCTAAAAATAAAATCTTCAACCAAGTTTGGGCCTCCACCGACACTTGATCCATTCCTCTGGCAATAAATCCGTGCCAGTTGATGATGTCTCTTGGGAAACAAGAGAGTTGTTGCCTGCTGTGTCGTGGGTCCGAAAGCTATCAATGTACGTGTGCCTGGCAATTTGCCCTAATGTCCTTGTGCCAAGTTATCAACCCTGATAACAAAGTAGGGGTTGCTTGTACAGAGGGTATGAAGGGACTTTGGTTCAGCCTTGATACACAATGTATATCGAGTGTTTTCACTCATTCCTGAGCTTTTCGGCAATAATGGTATACTATGCTCAGGGCACATCTGTGGTCTCCTGCCTACGCTCTCCCGACACACTAGTACTCTCATCCATTACTGTTTGGTAGACAGACCCAATGGGTGTATTGAGGACGTCTCGTTCGACACCTGTTGACAGTAGGTGTGGTGATGTCACCTGGAGAGGATGCGGGCTACGTGATTACTTCCTCTCAGAAAGAAACTAGGCTGTTGGCGCTGTGAGCAACAATGAGCAAGGTGTGCTCAGTGCTGTAAGACCAATGGGGTAGAGTAGGAAAGACTCTAGATTATGTTAGGACAAGCCTAAACACAACCCCAAAGACTTATGAGAAGGGCAGCCTGTTCAGCCAGAGACAAAGACTATTGCTCAAGAAGAAGTGTCTAGGACACAAACTATCTAGAGTCTTAGGGACTTGCTACCTAAGATGACAACCCTTATATACCTCTCTCCTGGTCTGTGCGCAGTCAGCACACAGCTAAAGTCCCTCACAATAGAGACAATGTGCAGCAGCTGAGTCTGTGCCCATATGACCATACCTGGAGCTATTCTCCCACACCAACACACTGTCCTTCCGTCTATGGCCACACTTATTGTTCTGCATCTCGGCCGATTCCCACATACACCAGTACCAAGTTGTTGGTACTCCTCGGCATTCCCATGTTGCCCCTCAGGCGCTGTGCCACTCATGTATCCTTCCATGGCATAGGCCCATCATCAGGCCGCTGTCCCAGTCAGCACTCGGTATATCCCATAGCTGATGCTGACCTAACCACCTTCCATATAAGGGTTGCAGTCCTAACATAGCCAGCCCCTGCAACTGTGGTGTCGTCTAAGTCCTGTTCCTATTCGTTTGAGTGCAAATGAAAAGATAAAAAGAAAAAGAAAATATAGTCCGACTCCTCTAGTCCATATCTTCATATATGTCATTGATGTTGTTACTGTGAAAATTGTATAGGATGAGTTATGCTCATAACATGTAAGACCAGAGGGGTAGAGTGGTAAAGACTTTAGGTTATGTTAGGACTGCACCTAAACAACACCCAAAGACTCAAGTGAGGCTTGTTCAGCCAAAGACAATTCTGGATTGACCAAGTAGTTGTCTAGGAACAACAAACTACCTAAAGTCTTAAGGAGACTGTACTCTAGACTACAGCCCTTATATACCCCAACCCATGGTCAGTGCACAGTCAGTGCACAGCTAAAGTCCCTCACAATAGAGACAATGTGCAGCAGCCAACCACCACCCATCTAACCATTCATAGCCTGCTTCTCTCCCACAGATGGCTGTGCCTATTGTTTGGCATCTCGGCCCTTCCCACAAACACCAGTGCCATTCCCTTGGTACCTTCAGGTTTTCCCATGTCACCCCTCAAGGTGCACTAGCCTATGATCACTATCACAGTCTAGGCCCATCATCAGGCCATGTCTCCTCAGCACTCAGTCTATGTCCATAGCTGATGCTTACCTCACCACCTTCCTAATAAGGGCTGCAGTCCTAACATAGCAAGTCCTCCAGTGTGTATTGTCATCCAACCCTTGTAGTCTATCATTTGAGTCCAAAGAAAAAGACAAAAAGAAAAGAAAAATATCCTCCACCTCTGAGTCCATATCTTCATTAGTGTCATTGACATTGTTACTTGCTTGTGCATTTTCTGCTCATAACACTGAAGAGCTTGTACAAACCCAGAACCAGAGACCTCCCACCCCACCATCACCCATTGTTATATCAGATTCCCTCATCAGTGAATTTAAGAGCCAATTACAGCACACTTACAAGAAGACCAAGAAGAGAAAAGGAAAGGAAAGAGAAGCCCCTACCACCAATCCCACAACTGTCAACCCCCTTACCCACTCTACTAAGCCCAATGGATACTGGTTTACCCTCCAACCCACAGGGATGCTTCTCAAAGAAACTTTGCACTTGACTCAGAAATATAACATCAGCAAAGGAGTTTATCACATTGTTGAAAGCATCACTTGTGATCAAAGACAGGAATATCAAGCCTGTGATGGAAAGTGATTCTACCACATCATAAGGGACATATCAATTGTTGAATGAACAACAACCACTACTGACTCAGGATTTGAGGCTGTGCCTAATTAGAAGGTGCAGTTGATACAGAAGGGGTCACCACATCTGGAACACATGCCAGATTAGGACCACTGTCCACCTACCCAGAAAATGACTTTTGGGATGCCTTTGGTGAAGAAGGTTTAGACTTGACCAAAGAACATGTTGTCACAGAAGCAGGTTACAATCATTGGATTGCTTATTGTAACACTGCACTTGAATGAAAGTGCCAATGAAAGAAGAATGAACCAAAATGACAGATGAAGAAACTTGCCAGAAACTGTTCTGACAAGTGATTACCCAGCCTGATGATTTCAATGGAGATAAAACAAAGTTTGCCACCTGGTGGATGCACATGCAGCTTTATTTGAATGGCTACAAGTCACTGGATGAACTAGGGAAAATCATTGCAGTGTTATCTAGCTGTAAGAAAGGAAGTGCTACTCCCTAGGCACTGTTAAAAAATCAGGAGATCATTGACAACAAACTACAATTATGGGAAGCCTTCAAGCTACAGATTGTCACAAGGTTCTCAGACCCAATCCACTCCCACAAAGTGCTTAATTGCATCCACAGATTCATCCAACCAATCTGTTATGAGCACACCTCTCATTTTCAACTTTACAGTAATGACATCAATGACAATCATGAAGATACATGTACAAGGAGCATGGAGATATTTTTCATTTCTTTTCATCTATTTTACTTCGCTCAAATGTCAAAGAGCAAGATGCTATACTAGGGACTTCCAGGAAAGGCCTACATTAACACTACAGCCCAAGAAGGAAGGTGGTTATGTCAGCATCGGTTAAAGGAACACCGAGTGCCGACTAGGATACGGCCCAATGATGGGCCTATGCCATGAAAGGAATCATGAGCGGCACAGCGCCTGAGGGGTGACATGGGAATGCTGAAGAGAACCGAGTCAATGGTACAGCATGCATGGGAATTGGCCGAATGCTTGAACAATAGCAAGGCCACATGCAGACAACCCAGGAGTTGGGTGTGGGAAGAGATCTCCAAGTCAGGTCTAATGGGTGCAGAGTTAGCTGCTGTGCATTGATCCCCAGCGAGGGACTTTAGCTGCGCGCTGTCTGTGCACAGACCAGGAGAATGGTTTATAAGGGCTGTAGTTTAGTGTAGGAGACCTTAAGTCTCTAGATAGTCTATTGTCACTAGACATAGCTACTGAGCAACTAGAATCATCTTTGACTTAACAAGTCCCACTTGAGTCGCTTAGGTTGTGTCTAGGGCAGTCCTGACATAATCTAGAGACTTACTTCTCTACCCCGTTGTACTGTCACAGCACCGAGCACACCACTCGTAGTTGCTCCAGACAATCAATGGCCTAGTTTCGTACTTTGATGGTTGTAATCCGATTATCCCAGAACTGTTGGCGACACTGACACCGACACACATACTGTCAACGGGTCTCAAACAAGAGATCCTCAATATGCCTGTTGGGCCTGTCTACACAACAGTTACGGATGAGAGTATAAGATTGCCTGGGAGCAGCGTAGGCAGGAGACCATAGACGCACCTGGGGTAACGTACACTGTAATTGCGGAAAAGCTCAAGGAATGAGCAAAACAACTCATTTGGTGTCACATATCAAGGCTGATCTAAAGTTCCTTGCACACTCCCTGTACTAGCAACCCTACCTGATTTCGGGTTGATAACTAGGCACAAAGATAGTGAGGCGAAGTGCCGGGTGTGCCCATTTGATAGCTTGCGGACCCATGACACTGCAGACACTATCCTCCTTGTTTCCCAAGGAGTGTCATCGACAGGTGCAGATTTTTCGACTGCTGCACGAACAGAACTATTGTCAGTGGAGGGCCTGAAATAGTTTGAAGATTATTTTACAGGAAAAACCTTATACAACAAACCTCATCACCATGCACTGCTCCTTCACCTATGTTTTACCATACGCCCACGCGACACTAGAGGAGATTGGCCAAATCTTCGAAGCAGACTGGGCCCACACCATTGAACCTGTCCTAACAAGGACACCAACCTTTATCGGGGACACTATCATCTGCCAATGTGACAACCACGTTTGCCTATACTGGCAACACCAAAAGGAGGAGCACCGAAGCACAACAAATGCTGAGGGAATGAGAGGCTCAGCAACAACTAGAACAGAAGGAAGCCTGGGAGGCCCTTCTTATGGAGCAAGCAGCCACCAAAGCCATACTACGCGCAGAACACGCAATGAGGAAGGCCAAGAGGGAATACCAAACCCTCATACAATTATTGGAGGACCAATACAAAGGAGATACCTCCAACCCCATCTGGCTCACACTAGTTTCCTCAAAATACAATCAATGGTTGATGCTGATCAACAATGGCGATAAAGCAGTCTGATGATACCAGGTTGCCATAGAATGACTCGAATGTGCCCACCATGTTCAAGAACTATATGAACATGAGGGGATGGTCATGACCCACAAAGACTGGAATGCCTGGATGCATGCCATGAATGGCAATATACAGGCCTCTCGATACGCTAAATGGAAGCGAAAACAAGAGGAAGAGGAACGGCGAAAGGGGATTAGATATGACCCCTTACTCATCACCAAACCACCAGGGCAAATTCTTCCCTCTATGCCAGAGTGCCTTCTCACTGAGCCACTCACAAAACTCCAAATAGGACTGGACCACTTTTTGTCCGAAATAGGAGAGGACTCGTGGAACGATCATAAGGCCAGACTATTGGGGTGGCATGCCAGTATTAAAGCACATTTACCTGGACCAAGAGCATGAAGTCCCATTGCTCCCAACCAGTGGAGGCAGAACGGGTACTGTTACATGTACCTGTTCAAGGCAGAATATTATGACAAATACAATTGGCCCACCTGGCCAACACTTTACGATATCCTGTCTTGGGAACCAGAACTGCGAGATGACACAGTAGTCTTCGCCATCCAAGACAGCATTAGACCGGGGCACTGTCACATAATCGAGGAGTCAGCAATTCGTCGAGACGACATTGAATACACCTGGGATGAACTAGTCGACCTCCACAAGGTCTCCCAGTACACCTGGACAGTACACTTTGGAGGACAATCCAAATCCAAACGCCAATTAAAAAACCGTCCTCTTGCTACTACACCCATAAAGCGGGTTGACCTCAGGTCAACAGTTACTGTTCAGGAAGCAGTAAATCAGGCAGCTGGACGAACATACCCAGTGATAATTGAACCTAAACCGGTTGTGCAACCAGCATGATCATACGCAGCGGCAGCACAAGCTGGAAGGGAAAATAAGGCACGAGTCATCACCCAGGGAGGTGATGCAGCACACTGGAATGGGGGAGTCGCCACAGCAGCAGATTGGCTGTTGACTGAAGAATACCCTCAAGGAGCAAATAACACTCACAAGCAAAGACAGATCAAGGAATGGAGAAGGGTTGTTGAAAAAGAATCCTGGTTACCTTATCCTTATTCAAAAATGTCCTGGGCCAACAGTGGACTCAACCTGGATATTCCAGGATACTGTTACCTGGTGTTGATCAAAAAGGAATTCTGGGACGAATTTGTGTGGCTGGCCTACCCACAGTTACAAGAAATTTGCAACTGGGACAAGAACCTTCGAGAGGAAAATGTAACCACAATCATTAGAAAATTGTACTCCCACCCTACTACATTGCACATCGAAAAATACAACAGCAACTGTAGGGGATGGTTCCACATCAAATGTCTAAACTGTGAAGGCATGGGTCACTATAAAGTTGGCGCAGGACCTTTTCAATTAACTGTGGATATGGTCACCCACGCCTACCAAGCTCTATTAGGATGGAGAGCATACTGGATGGATACCGAGACATTAGAATCCCTCCTGGCTTCTCAACCAGCTGCAGCAGTAGCAGCAAGGGAAGACAAGATTTTTCATCAGGCTGAAGAGCAACAATGGGCAATTACCAGTGCAGGGCAGGCCCTTACAGCCATCATAAACAAGTACCAATGGAGTAGCAGACCTGAACCAGGACCTCTCACCAAGGCAGAAATGCCTGATTATTATCAGGGGGATCCACGAACTGTCGACGGGTGGCTATGGCAAATGGAGACATACTTTATGCTGGCGAGAGAACCCGATCCAAAAAGGCGAATCTCCATATGCCTTTATCAAATGAAAGGTGGAAAAGGCGACAGGGCTGCTGACTGGAGTGGGGTCAAACTCAAAGCCTTCCAGGAAGCATTACAGGAATACCAGGACAAAATAGATAATAGTGGATGGAGTCCTACCCTGGATTGGACGTAGCTAAATGAAGGAGAATCAACTGAGGACAACCGAGCATGGGTACGACGACTGTTGACAAACCAGTTCCCATTCACAGACTGGGCAGACTTCAAAAACCAAATGCATGATTTCTTCATGTCAATGGAAACCAAGGAGAAGGCAATCGAGGCACTGTTAAAGTTATGACAGGGAATGATGATAGTCAAAGACTATATCATAAAATTCAACTCCCTCACCTCATTGACTGACTGGAATGACCAAGCCTTGATATCCCAATTCCAGAACAATCTCAACCCAGCGCTTGGAAGGGATCTTATTCGGTATGGAGGACTTGCTGATAATGCTACCCTCCAACAAATTCAAGCGCAAGTCACGGCGCTTGCATGAGCTTATTGAAAGGCTAACAAAACCTATGGTTTCCCAAAAGCTTGACAGGAATACCGAGAACAGATGCCTAGTACTAGTCCCTGCCCCCAATATCAATACAAAGCTCCTGCTCCTTTCGTGTCAAGTAGTTGAGACCCAAATGCTATGGATGTTGACAAAAAACGAGACACCAAGCCATGGTGTTATAACTGCGAAAAGGAAGGACATTACAGTCGAAGGTGCCCCCTGCCACAAGGAAGGAAACCCATACCAGAGTGTGCCAACTGTGGAAAGAAAGGACACCCCACAGAAAGATGTTGGGAAAAGAAAAGGATTACCCAAGGGGAGAAAGGAAAGAGGATTGTACGAGCCATAGAGTCAGGGGAAATGACCCCAGAAGGATGTGCCAAAATCGAGGAGGTCTTGGATTTTGGAGAAAGCCAGTAAACAAACACTCTGTTTCACTGGCTTCCAGTTCTAGTTCTCTTAGTGATGTATCAGTACCAGTGGATTCCCAAATTAAAATGCATGACTTACTTTATGAATGCAGAGGGAACATACATCACATAAGGAACTTAGAAATGAGCGTAAAACCTGAAAAAAGGATAAAAACATGGATGCCACAATGGGTATTAAGGAGAATTTGGCAACAGGATGAGCAAACAGCCATTGAATGTCTACGACAATGGGTAGACAATAAGTGAATCAATGAAGTAAATGGGAACTTAGTTCAGCAACTAAACAAAATGGCAGAAGCAGACACCCTCTGGAACCTTGTACACCTACGAGAAAAAGTAGTACAAGGAGTCGGAAAACAAGAATTAGATTTGAAAGGAACACTCACTACCATGGACACCTTTCAGACCACCAACATAACTATGCTCTTAGACTCCGGTTGTACCGCCTCATGTATAAGTGAGGATTTTGTCAAGAAACACTGGATGAACAAAAAGAAACTGTTGCATCTGACACTGGTATACAACGCAGATGGTACCCAAAATGGATTGGGCAGTGTGGAATACTTCGTCCAATTCAAATTGCGAATAGGGTCTCATGAAGAAATCAGGGATTGTGCAGTCGCAATACTGAGCAAAACAGACCTTTTTCTAGGACACGATTAGTTGGAACATCACAACCCAACCATCAATTGGAAAAAGAAATTGTTAGAGTTCAACCACTGTCCAGGAACCTGTTGGAAACCATCATCGGTGCAGGAGCCGGAGGACAAAATTGACATATCCTACTGTCTACATGAGGGAGATTGGTTACTAGCCATTCACATTGGGGAACCCGAGTTACAAGTATGAGCCTTTGCATCCACTGCAACCAAAATAGCAGCAGAACAAGCAGAAAAGGAAAGAAAATGTACACTCGAAGAGGCAGTACCTCGTCACTACCTTAAACATCAAAAAGTATTTGAAAAAGAAACTTTTGATGAGTTACCTCCATGGAGATGATGGGATCATGCAATAGAACTAATTCCTGGCTCAACTCCAGTGGACTGTAAAATATATCCCCTTAATTGAGACAAGCAACAGCAATTAGACAAGTTTCTCAAAGAAAACTTGGATTCCAGATGAATCCAAGCTAGTAAATCCCCCATGGCATCACCTTTCTTTTTCGTCAAAAAGAAAGACGGAAAATTCCAACCAGTTCAGGATTACTGAAAACTGAACGAAATGACAGTTAAGAACTGCTACCTGCTACCCCTAATAGGAGAGTTGGTTGATCAATTATCTCAAGCCAAGGTCTTCTTGAAGATGGACATATGATGGGGCTATAACAATGTATGGATCAAGGAGGGTGATGAGTGGAAAGCAGCCTTTTGAACCAATCGAGGATTATTTGAACCTCTCGTCATGTTCTTCAGATTAACTAATTCACCAGCAACTTTCCAAACTATGATGAATGACATTTTCCGAGTCGAAATTGCAGAAGGATGGGTTGTCATCTATATGGATGACATCCTGCTGTTCTCAAAAAATCAGGAAGAACACACGAAGCATGTTAACCGCATCCTGGAAAAATTAGAGAAGCACAAATTGTCTCTTAAGCCGGAAAAATGCTTTTTTGATAAAAACAAAATCGACTTCTTAGGAGTCATCATTGGGAAGGATACAGTACAAATGGATCTGGTGAAAGTTAAGGCCATATCAGAGTGGCCTAAGCTGAAATGTAAAAAAGAAGTCCAGCAGTTTCTGGGCTTTGTAAATTTCTATCAACGATTTGTACGAGATTTCGCAAAATTAGCCAAGCCATTGACACAGCTCACTGGGAAAGAAGAATGGCTGTGGACACAGCTACAGGATGAAGCCTTTGAAAGGCTCAAACAAACTATTGCGGAAGAGGTTGTACTCAGGATCCCTAATGAAGAAGGACAATTCTGGGTGGAAGTAGATGCATCAGATTTCACTATTGGCAGAATCTTATCTCAACAAAGAGAAGACAGGCTGTGGAAACCAGTAGCCTTTATCTCAAAATCGCTAAATGACGCAGAAAGGAACTATGAGATATATGACAAGGAAATGCTTGCAGTAATGCATGCCTTTTATGAATGGGTGCATTACCTCAAGGGAGCCAAACAAACAATCGAAGTTCTGACAGATCATCAGAACTTGACATATTTCCGAAAAGCACAGAACCTGAATCGGCAACAAGCAAGATGGGTAATGGACTTACAGGATTACAACTTTGTAATCAAACACCAAAGCGGAAGGTCTAACACCAAAGCCAGTCTACTGTCTAGGAGAGCTGGACACGACAAAGGAGAAAATGACAATGAAGGAGTAATTCTACTCAAAGAACACCTCTTTGTCAGAGTATTCGACAATGACCGAGCAATAGATGACATCCTCAAAGATATCAGAGAAGTCCCTCATCGTCAATGTGAAATACAGGTTACAAAAGGCTTAGAAACTGCCAGAGGAGAATATAAACTTGACAAGGGATTGGTCACTTGGCAGGGGCATGTATACATGCCTGCAGTAATGGCACTCCGGGAAGACATTATCACCATCCATCACTCATGGGGACATTCTGGCATGGCCAAAACATTGGAGTCGCTTACTCGAAATTTCTGGTGGCCCAACATGCAAAAAGACATTGAACGCTACATCCCTGGCTGTGAAATATGCCAGAAAGCAAAGCCAGACAGGACTGCCCAAGCGGCCCCACTACAACCCAATGAAATCCCCTCGGAACCTTGGGAAATCATTTCAGTAGACTTTGTCAGACCGTTACCAGAATCAAAGGGAAACAACATGGTTCTGGTTGTAGTAGACAGGTTTACGAAAAGTCTTACTTTATACCTACCAACTTGGAAATCACTTCACAAGGAATGGCCATCCTGTTCAGAGATCACGTATTCAGGGAGCACAGACTTCCCAGAAAAGTCATAAGCAACCGAGGACCTCAGTTTGTGTCAAAGTTCATGGAAGATCTATATGGAATGCTAGGAATAAAAGCAAATAGATCAACAGCTTACCATCCTCAGATGGACAGACAAACCGAATGAGTCAATCAGGAATTAAAGGAGTTTCTGACAATTTTTGTCAACAACTGGCAAGATAACTGGTCGGACTGGTTATCAGTAGCTCAGTTCTGCCACAACGACCGAGTACATTCAGTGACGGGCTTCACTCCTTTCTATATGAACTATGGAAGGCATCCAAACAAAGGGTTGGACCCGACTTATGCCCCAAAAGCAGTGGTGGTGGAGCAACTGGCTAAGGAGTTGGAAGCAGTACATGAAACAGCTAAGAGGGCACTAGAAAAAGCAGTGCAGGTCATGAAACAGTGCTATGACATGCACCAACACCAAGCAGTTGAATATAAGCCTGGCAATAAGGTATATCTCAGTACGGAGAATCTCCCAGTCATCCAGGCTACCAAGAAACTAGATGGAAAGTTCATCAGTCCTTTAGAAGTACTCGCTAAAGTGGGCGAGTTGTCTTATAAACTAAAAATTCCCGCCTCATGGAAGGTGTACAATGTGTTCAACAAAGTCCTGTTGAAACCATATAAGGAACCAGCCTTTCCAAAACAACAAGCAAAGGTGGTAGCACGCAAGGACGCACAAATGGTCAAAGAATCACAGGAGGGTGAATACGAAGTCGACGAAATCCTGGAAAGTTGAATAAGTGGGAAAGGAGGAGCGAGGCTGGAATACCTTGTAAAATGGAAAAACTATCCAGTGGAAGAGTCCACATGGGAACCCGTAAAGAATGTTGTCAATGCTCCAGCAAAAGTCAAAAAATTCCATAAAGAAAATCCAGATGCACCTAAACTCATCCAAAACCTCAGAAATGGGAAGTTGTATATCCAATACACAGAAACGAAACCCCAGCACACCTCCGCTACACCTAGGAACAAACAGGGTCGAGGGACACACTGGAAAGATAGACAAAGACTGTTTGGTTGGGAAGACGGTCATTTTGGACCAAAATACCTAGAAAATATGGAGCACAGATGGTGCAACTGGAAGGGGGATTGAGTGGCAATTATGGAATTGCCTGACGACACCGATGGGACGTTCTCCAGAGACCTGGAGTGCGGCGGGCAGTTTAAACCTGTGCTTAATTTCCCACAGAAGATGGAGCAGGAGGAGCCAGAGGAAGAACGAAGGGCTCAAGAAAAAGACATGGCAGTACTCACCAAGAAAATCTTAAAAAAGGAGACAGTGGTGGCTGCTAAGGAAAGCAGCGAGTCGGAAGAGGACCAACAGAGGAGGATTGCAGGTGTTGGATGCCATAACAAACCAGTGGTCATGCATGGAACCATGATCAAAGAAGTCAAGGATATCGACTCAGAACAAACTGGGTTGTCACCCGGTGATCAACAAGTGTGCTTGGCCACATTTTACGCACGAATGAGGGAGGACCCAAGATATGTGGACTCTGCCATGTCAGCCTCTCGGGACATGAGGCCTTGAGGGGGGGGCAATGTTATGAGCACACCTCTCATTTTCAACTTTACAGTAATGACATTGATGACAATCATGAAGATACGTGTATGAGGAGCATGGAGATATTTTTCATTTCTTTTCATCTATTTTACTTCGCTCAAATGTCAAAGAGCAAGACGCTATACTAGGGACTTCCAGGAAAGGCCTATGTTAACACTACAGCCCAAGAAGGAAGGTGGTTACATCAGCATCGGTTAAAGGAACACCAAGTGCCAACTAGGATATGGCCTGATGATGGGCCTACGCCATGAAAGGAATCATGAGCAGCACAGTGCCTGAGGGGCGACATGGGAATGCCGAAGAGAACTGAGTCAATGGTACAGTGTGCATGGGAATTGGCCAAATGCTTGAACAATAGCAAGGCCACATGCAGACAACCCAGGAGTTGGGTGTGGGAGGAGATCTCCAAGTCAGGTCTAATGGGTGCAGAGTTAGCTGCTAAGGTACAAGGAATCCGAGTTGACTCCGAGTTCAGTCCAAGCTCATTCTGAGTTGGGAACTTTCACCATTGAATCTGAGCCCATTCCCAGTTGTGTAAAATAACTGCTTAACAGGATTTAAAATGTTAAGTTAGTTACAGGGTAAGATGTAACAAAATGTATTACTACATATTCATCTACATAAGTTTTCCTCATCCATACCAGTCCTCATCTATTGTCTTCTTATCACATGTGATATGTGATATAGGTAAATGTATGCTACATATCTTCATCTGAGCTATCTTCATCTGAGCTATCTTCATCTACTGTACCCTGCTTTTTGATCACTTGTTTTGTGTGATAATACAGGATGCTGTGTAAAAACCAGTTAAAGTTCCAGGATGTCATTCTCCTCAAGATATGATCATAGCCACCTAACCAGGCATTCAATTGTTCACAAGCTTGTGTATTAAATGGATGCTTGTAGTAAGATCTCCCATTTTCATCTGTCTCCACAATTACCAAGTTGGGAGCTGACCCATCCAATGGTGCTGGATTACATCATGTGTGACATAAGTGATCACTTGCACAATGATTGATATAATGATAGGAATCAACTATGAACCTGCTTGTTCTTTGCCAGCTCTGCCATGAGCCATTTGTAACACTCCTTCGAAGCACCATGCAAGCTTTGTCAATGCATATATATGCAGGTTTGCTTTCATCATTAGGATATACATGCTCAAGGAAGCTCAGTATGTTTGTGGGTGATTCTGAATTTCTGAACTTTGCCCATGCCACAACAACTCCATATGGTGCACAAATGGTTTCAATACAATATGTCCTTGGAGGTGTGAAGAGTTCAGTGGGTGTTGTCTGATCACTAACCTCTATATCATGTGGTTGTTGTGAAGAAACAAAAGCTGGCATCCAAGGCAATGATTCATCTGCTCTCCTCATTGCCCTTCTGTATCCTCCTAGTGCATTGGCCTTATGATTGGTGACATGCCTTTGCCACCTGTCCTGATGTTGTACACAAACTTGAGTTTGGGGCATTTTTACATTGGTGCATTCATTAACATGGCACAATCTTCCAAGTGAGTTCTCATGAAAGCACAGTATACTCCTCCACGTGCATTCAACAAGTCAGAAGTGCAGCCTTGGTATCCACAATACTACAACCAGTATGAAGTTCAGCTCAACCAGGCCATGCAAAAACTTACTGTATGTCCTGTGACAATTCCATCTACCACAACCATCTTCACAGGTGCACAGTCCTCAATGATGTTACTCTGAGATTGTGATGTATTTATTGTATCTTCCATGCCAACAACAGCTGATGGATCTATTCCAACTGTGTCAGTACCTGACTGCTCCCTGTACTTCTGTGTACACTCATCACAGCTGTGTTGCAGTGACCCTTGAATGATACCATTGTTGCCCAGTAATTGGAAAGCCTCTCTTGTAACTTCATCTATTGGCAACCCATCTTGTATTGTGAACTCTATCTCTGACTCTGCAGCCTGCATGCGCAGTGACTCTTGTACAAATGCATGCCATACCTGCCTTCTTGTTATTTTTTTTGCAGGTGTAAATGATATGTTCCAAAACTGTGGATAGGTTGCAGATGATGCATGAAAAGTATAAATGCCACTCATTACAGCTGAAGTGAAAGGCCTATCAACCCATAAACTCTGTCCCAGTTTAATGTATCTAGCAGAGTTTAGATATTTTCTGTCATGCCTGTTGTTCAATTGATTGTGTACTGATTCATGGTCAGCATAGTAAACTGTCTTGCAATCTGGACATTGACCACTGAGAACAGGCACATTGTCATAGTGGGTAAAATTCTTGATAAGGCACACCCAAGGGATATCTCTTGGTTTGGTATTCTGAATCAATGACCTTGGATAACAATTGGGAGATTCACACACAATTGAGTCTGGGCAAATGACATGCACTGGCACAATCTCATCATGTGAAACTGTCTTAAGTCTCCCAGTGAATTTCCCCTTTTTATTATATGGGTATAGCTTCAACAACTTAGCTAATGCATCAAGCTTCGAGCTAACATTTGTGATGACTTGATCACTGTTTCCATCCTGAGTGTCATCATTTGCTTCACCTACAGGCAGAATGTTGGTGGCATTCTTGCTCTTCACTCTTTGTAATATTGCCCTTGATAAGCAATTCATCCAGCCAGTAGTTAAATTGAATCTCTCCCCCTTATATCTTGGGTTTTGTTGATGGCCATGTAGTCCAAGAAGCATTGTATTCTCTGTGATAGAAAA
Organism: Amanita molliuscula; assembly: GCA_023014405.1. Classification (NCBI taxonomy): domain Eukaryota; kingdom Fungi; phylum Basidiomycota; class Agaricomycetes; order Agaricales; family Amanitaceae; genus Amanita; species Amanita molliuscula. The sequence continues at coordinate 87,187 of JAEBUP010000068.1, forward strand.
TAGAATCATTAACACTGTAGACAGTGATACTGTTGAGTGGAAGTTGTCTCTAACAAACTTGCAAAATTCATGGAATGGTATGTCTGGGAATGGTTGCTCAGGTCTTGCTGCAACCAAAGGAATGATTTGAAGTGCAAATATCCACATCACATAATTTGTCATCACATTCAGAAACCATAACATAGTACACATGAGACTACAAGCAGAGATGATACAGGAATTTGCATATGAAAACCAGATATATCACAAAACAGGAGCTTGCTTCATAGATGTCTTGCCTTTATAAGACCCAACCATCTGAACCTTCTTCTTGCTATTCTTCTTGGAGCCTCCATCCTCATGTACCATCACTTTCTGCTTGCCTTTGCCCTTTCTAGCCCTGAGCTTATCTTGTTTATGAAAGTATTCTGTCAAATCTGCAAAGGTATAAGTGATTTTAACAGTGCCCCAAACTTCCTCGTCCTCAGGAGCATTGGGCCCACCCTCTAACCATTCTTGCATTTGTGGATAATCAGAGACTTTTGACATTCTCTTCACATGAGAATGCCACATTGATGGAGATACAAACAATTTGACAATCTCAGTCATATTGGGCCTCTTCTGAGCAGGCCATTGACCCTTTGAAAACATATCATCTAATTTGTGCTGGGCCTGAATGCAGGACTTGTATTTCTGGTAGTAAGACTTCAAGGATTTGTCTTCTTTGTCAGTCAAATGTGCAGGAATGCTAAGCAGTGCCACCAGATCAGCAGTGGAAAGCTCAGAATGGCCTGAAGCAGAAGCACTAAGAGCTGTAGAGATACCAGAACTGGATGGATTGAAAGTGGGAGTATTAATGCCACCTGCCAGGGATGAAATTTGTTCATCTTCCTGCATTACATTTAAGTTACATGTAGATATATGTTGGCAAGAACTTACAGCACATAGATAGAGCACAGATTTGCCCTCCACAGCTGACCACTCTATACCCTCATCCTCAGCTAGGGCATGACTGTATCTTCCTTTGATAACCCATTCTCCATCCTCAGAAATGTATATCCTTTGATTGAGCTCTATATGATATTAAAGCATAATCAAAGAATGAGAAGTGTTCAATTACTTACTGCTTACAGGAGAATACCTTCTGGATAACTTATCAAGGACAGGTGCAAGAGTGGGAGTGATATCAGTTTTTACAACCATAGTGGGCTTAACCTGATCAAGGGCCTCAATGCAAGACTTGTAAACTTTCACTAAGCCCTGAACTTGCATGCTGTCTGGCAAGAGATCCTGGGCATCTGCAAGACTGAAGATATTGCCAGTTGCTTGCCCCCTAATAGACCCTCCAGTAGTCCTGGATGCACCCTCAGAAGGGAGATCAATTCCTTCCTCTGATAAAATATGTAAAAGAGCACTTAGAATATTGGGTAGAATATACCAGCAATGTCAAAAACATTTCCTTCCTTCAATTTTTCTTCATTTTCCCCTTCCTGAATCCACTATGAGCAAGAGAAGAAAATTGAAATTTTCACTGACTGCAACCTCACTACCATTCTTACTTCCCTCAGTCTACAACACAATTAGATGCTACAATACAAGATAATGATGATCAAATACCTTTTCTGATGTTTCACTCTTACTCTCATGCTCAGCATTGCCATTGCCACCCTCATCATCCTTATCCCCACTCTCTGCTTCAGCATCCTTACTGTCATGCTCATGGTCACTATCTTTACCCTTGTCACTGTCATCCTCCTCTTCCTTATGTGCAGATCAGCACCCACATCCAGTTGTGCCTGTGTACATACCTTCTCTCCTCCACTTTCTCCCTCCTGCTATCATTGGAGGAATCAAGTTGAGTTTGGCTGGGGGTGGGCATGTCCTTGCTAGTAGCAGCAGGCATAGGTCGTTTAGGTGGGTGAACAGATATCCCACTATCCTCTAATACTTTCTCAATTCTATACATATGAATATAAATATTAATTGATAAAAGATACAAGAACAGAAGATAGTAGGTAGGGTTATAGCAGCACCAAGAGGCAGTTGTGATGGTGAAGAGATATGGGCAGTGGTGGCATGTGATTGTGGTTTCGAGGAGGGGTGATGGGTGGTGGCAGTTGCGATTTTGAAGGGATATGAGTGGGGCAGCAATGGTGGGTGTGGTTGTGGTTGCAGGTGTGGTTGTGGGTGCAGGTGTGGTTGCAAGGATGGGTGATGGGTGGTCATCATTGTAGTAGTGATTGTGCAGTTGCAGTTGCAAGGAGGTTGTTGGGTGGGCATGGGGTGGCAGGTGGTGGCATGGTTGTGGGGGGGTTCACAAAGGCAGCAGGCAATGGTGGGTGCAGTTGTGGTTGTGGTGGCGGTGATATGCATGCTGTGTGCCTAGGGTGGAATTGAAGTCAGACTGGTCCTATCGAAGCAAGTTTATAACATTCAAAGCATTTGATGTCTTGAAGGACCTTTGGATTGGATGGCAGTACTGGCAGTCATGGATTGACAAACTTGTCAAAGATCATTCAGGCTCAAAGAAGGATCAGTGATAGGCAAGCACAGTTGAAGTTTGAAACTCGATCAGCTTCGAATCGGCATCTCGGCATCAATTGATGGTCAATCAAACATATCAGTCTCAGCTATTTTAGCATGGCTGTGGTGCCGCTATGCCCATACAAGTGATCTGCTTTTGAATTGCAGCCCTGGCACATCAGGAAAAGACAAATTCAGTGCCTGAAAGAGTTGTGGGCCTTCGTCTCGCTTTTGGAGTCCATTCCTGCCTTTGCCCACCTTTGATCTTGCATGCCTTTTTATCCTTAGGCCTTATCCTCACCATGCTGTCAATTATTGGACACATTACTAGCCATTCAAGACCAGTTGAACCAACCACACTCTTCCAAAGGTCACTAGACTCATTATTTGCCATCATCGCCATCAAGGATCTCCAGTAGACCTTCCATACTCAACATAGACCCCAATCCATCTAAGCAGGATGCCCCTTAGAGCCCAGTTCCAGCCTCTTCAATTGCTCTCAATGTGTCAAGTTCCTTGCCAGACTTTTTGGACTTTGTCTATGGTGCACCCACTTTCCAGAGGTGTTTCAGAGTAGCATGGATATGTTTGGACATTGTGGAGATGTCGGGTTATAGCCATTTTGGTTGGTTTCAATCCATGTTTTGATTTCATCATTCTGTTCCTTGTTCCTGGCACAGTTCTTTGTTGCCTTCAACAGTGCAGTATCCCAGAGGTATCTGACATACCCTTGCTTGACGCTCCGGTTTTGGACTATTTTTAATCTTCCATCTTTCTATATATATATATCCTCCTGTCTTCGAAATACAAACAGAGAAGAATCACCCATTGTTCCCCTCTCCCTTGGCGTCTCAGAGCTTGTCTGGGTAGCGCCTTGTGTTCTCACTTTGTCCTCGACTTGTCTCACCTAGCCTTTGCCTTGATTAGCATTGCCTTGCCTCGACTTGCCTTGTCTAGCTTTGTCTTGCTTAGTCCCTCTCATCTGCTACACTTGCCCTCCTTGCCACACTTGCTGCTTTGTTCCCATACTTGAATTTGCCTAGTCCTCAACTTGTCACCTTGACTATCACCCTCACCCTCTTCGATTTGACTCACCTAGCCCTCGTCTCAACCTCATCCTGCTGTTATTCAGCCCCTACTTGCATTACTCATCCTCACCATAGTCCTTTAGTCCAGTATAAGTCTGGTTCCCTGAAACAGCCTCGCATTTTGCAGTTTCGAGTTAGTTGTCACCTCAGCCACCCTCGAGCCTGCTTCAGTCAGCTTCGGTTGTTTTCCCTGAAGGAGTGCCTGTGCACCTCAGTTGAAGAGGTTAGGTGTGTTGAGCTCAACGCTGCGCATCAGCAGTTGCAGGTGTGGTTGTGGCTGTGGTTGCAAGGATGGGTGATGGTGGCGGCAGTTGCGATTGTGAAGGGAGATGGGCGGGGCGGTGTGTGGGGCAATGGTGGGCATGGTTGTGGTTGTGGTTGCAGGTGCGGGTGTGGTTGCAGTTGCAAGAGGGTGGTGGAGGCGGTGGGTGTGATGGTTATGGGTAGTGCAAGGTGTGGGTGATGGGTGGTGGTGGTTGCAGTTGCGATTGTGAAGGGAGATGGGCAGGGTGGTGTGCAGTTGTGGTTGCAAGGAAGTTGTTGGGTGGGCATGAGGTGACAGGTGGTGGCATGGTTGTGGAGGGGTTTGCAAAGATGGCAGACAATGGTGGGTGCAGTTGCAGTTGCAGGTGTGGGTGTGGGTGCAGTTGAGTGCGGGCAGCCAAGCTTCTCCTGCGCAACAGAGTGTGTGGTGAGGGTAAAATCACATCATAAGGCTGGGACTTACCTGCATTCCTTCTTTTCTCTTTTCTTCTCCTTGATGGACACAGAAGACTGGGCTCGACTACACTTAGTCAAAGCAGGGAGCAAGGTGGTGGCTGGCGGGCCAGGATGATTGGCAGAGCAAGTATTGGCGGGCATTGTTATTGATGAGGCAATGAGGGAGTGACAAGTGACCTGTCATGCTCAACAAACCAAATGCCAAACACACTTCATCACATGATGTTCAACAATGTGCAACATGTGTATATACTATACTTTGTCACATGCAACACATCACAACTGCTATATATAGTGGGTGGCAAGCATTCAGTCTTGCCCACACAGCTTGGACAACTGATATTCCACTCATAGTCTGTTATGAGCACACCTCTTATTTTCAACTTTACAGTAACGACACCGATGACAATTACGGAGATACGATCACGAGGAGTCGGAGGATATTTTTCTTTTCTTTTTATCTATTTTATCTCAATCAAACGTCTAGGAGCAAGGACAACTCGATGGGACTTGGAGGATGGCCTATGTGAACTGCAGTCCCTATAAGGAAGGAGGTTAGGTCAGCATCGGCTATGGGTATAGACTGAGTGCCGACTAGGATGCAGCCCGATGATGGGCCTACGCCATGAAAGGAATCATGAGCGGCACGGCGCCTGAGGGGCGACATGGGAATGCCGAGGAGAACCGAGTCAACAGTACGGCATGCATGGGAATCGGCCAAGAGCTTGAACAATAGCAAGGCTGCATGCGGACAACCCAGGAGTTGGGTGTGGGAAGGAGATCTCCATAGAAGGTCTAATGGGTGCAGAGTTAGCTGCTGCGCATTGATCCCCAGTGAGGGACTTTAGCTGTGCGCTGTCTGCGCACAGACCAGGAGAGCGGTATATAAGGGCTGTAGTTTACAGTAGGAGACTCTTAAGTCTCTAGATAGTCTATTGTCACTAGACATAGCTACTGAGCAACAAGTATCGTCTTTGACTTAACAAGTCACACTTGAGTCGTATAGGTTGTGTCTAGGGCAGTCCTGACATAATCTAGAGACTTTCCATCTCTACCTGTTGACCCTGTCTAGCACCGAGCACGCCACTCATAGCTGCAAAGGACAAATCAGCGGCCTAGTTTTATCTTTTGGGAGGTTGTAACCCGCTAGAGTCCCGGGACCTCTCGTCGACCACAACACACTTTGACGGTTGTAATCCGATTATCCCGGAACCGTTGGCGACTCCGACTTCGACAGACCACTGTCAACGGGCACTGTCTAAGTGTCCTCAATATGCCCACAGGGACCTGGCAACAAACCCAAACTTGGGAGGCTACACACATTTACGGACGAGAGTACTGATTCGCTGGGAGAGCGTAGGCAGGAGACCATAGATGCGCCCCGGGTACTGTACACCGTATTTGCGGAAAAGTTCACGGAACGAACGAAATAACTTGATTTGAGTTGTGTATCAAGGCTGATACAAAGTCCCTTCATACCCTCTGTACAAGCAACCCTACCTGACTTCAGGTTGATAACTTGGCACAAGGACATTAGGGCGAATTGCCAGGCACACTCATTTCAATAGCTTGCGGACCCACGACACTGCAGACACTATCCTCCTTGTTTCCCAAGGAGCGTCATCGACAGGCGCGGATTAATCAACTGCCGATTGAACAGTACTATTGTCAGTGGAGGGCCTGAAATAGTTTGAAGATTATTTTTACAGGAAAAATCCTACATCATCCCTCGTCGAAATGAATTGCTCATTCAAATATATACTACCTCATGCCCAGGCGACACTTTTGGAGATTGGATGCATCTTCGAAGCGGACTGGGTTACCGATCACAATAAGGTCTCATCTAGACCAAAAGAAATAACCAGCAAAATCATCTACTGCCGATATGATAACCACATATGATTGTGGTGGACATTCTTGAAAGAGCAAAAATGAGAAAGATGTGCACATGCATGAAACATTATCTGGCAACGAGAACCCAAAGAGATGAGAATCCAGGAAGAGGCATGGAACGCCTTACTGGAACAACGGGCAGAAAACTGAGCTGTACTACGGGCAAAACGAGCCCTTGAAAGAGCACACAGGGAATACTTAACCCTGATCAACTTATTGAATGAATCATTCAAAGGGGACACATCCAGTCCTATATGGAAGGCGCTTATGGCGTCGGAATATAATCAATGGATCATGATGGTCATTGATGGAGAAAAAGCCATCCGAAACTATGGAGTAGCACCACACATGATACAGTATGAATGCCATACAAAAGAATTGTATGAGCATGAAGGAATGACACTAGAACATGCTGACTGGAATGCATTAATGCATGCGTTAAACGGAAATATCTTGCCAGGCTTTTGGTGGACAATTCATATGGGCCCCATACCAGAGCAACTCGCACCTACAGTTCCGGGCTTTTGTTATCTCTGCCTCATTAAGCCAGAGTACTGGAAGAAATATGAGTGGCCTGCATACCCCACCATCAAAGCTATCTGGCAGATGGAAACACAATTCCAAGAAAAAGAAATTCGAACCAGGTGGACCACCACCGAATGACAAGATGTCGTACATGTAGGCCTAGAAATGGCCGACACAAATGGATGGGACATGGTGGAAAGATTACTCACCAGTAGTCACTGAATGCTCCATGTAGGAGTGGAACAAATGGAGAATCCCGAAGTAGGCGAAATCATCAGCCTAGGGGAAGAAAGTGATTTGGGAGAACCAGAGCAACCAGCGCGATCAGACGCAGTGGCAGCTCTGGTAGAAATAGACCCTTGTCTACGAAATGGTCGTCCAGGACTAACTGAGCAACAACAAAACAAGTTACACCCAAAGCATCCAGGGTACTGTTACCTTTGGCTAGTTAAAAGGGAATATTGGAACGTATACAAATGGCTGGCATATCCGACCATCTGGGAAATTTATGGATGGGATCCAGAACTTATGGACGAAGATTGACCTATATACTGGAGACGTACCAAGGGGTGCAACCGCATGTGGCACTGTGTCAGAGTATCTGGAGAACCTAGCGGATGGCCATGGATGAAAGCAATGATGTGGCAGGGCTATGGATCACACAGAGTTGGGGTAGGAGCCTTTTGGCTCACCACAGATATGATTGCCAGTGCATACCAAGCAATACTTGGATGGAGAGAAAACTGGATGGATACCCAAACCATAGAGCCACTCCCACAAACAGCATCCACTGAAGCATATGCTGCCAGAGACAACGAAATAAATTGTCAGACAGAAGCAAGGCAGCAAGCAATAACCAGTGCAGGACAAGCCCTTGTCACAATTATTAACGAGTATCAAAGGAGTAGTCGTCCTGAACCAGGACCTCTTACAAAGGCAGAAATGCCAGATTACTATCAGGGAGACCCAAGAATGGTAGACAGATGGTTACGCCAGATGGAAACATACTTCATGCTGGCAAGAGAGACTGATGACAAAAGAAAGATCTTAATTTGTCTATACTGCATGAAAGGAGGCAAAGGCGACTGCACTGCAGATTGGAGCGGAGTAAAGCTCAAAGCATTCCAAGAAGCCTTACAAGAATTTCAGGACAAAATCGATAATAGTGGTTGGAGTCCAAATCTTGACTGGGCTCAATTAAATACCAGAGAATCCACAGATGATGACTGAGCATGGATACGATGGCCACTACATAACCAATTTCCATTCATGGACTGGGCCGATTTTAAAAATCAGATGCACGATTTCTTTATGTCTACCAAGACAAAAGAAAAAGCAATAGAGGCTCTACTCAAGTTGCGACAAGGAACAATGATAGTCGAAGACTACATTGTCAAATTTAATTCCTTGACTTCATTAACAGACTGGAATGATCAAGCGCTGATTTCGCAGTTCCAAAACAATCTCAACCCAGCTCTCGGAAGAGACCTAATTTGATATGGGGGACTTCCGGACACTGCTACTCTTCAGCAAATACAAACATGAGTTACTGCGCTTGCACGAGCATACCGGAAAGCCAATGAAACCTATGGCTTCCCTAAAGCATGTCAGGAGTACCAAGAACAGACTCCGAGTACAAATCCTCGTCCCCAATATCAATATAAAGTGCCTGCACCATTTGTGACCAGTAGTCGAGACCCAAATGCTATGGATGTCGACAGAAAACCACGTAACAAAAACTGGTGTTTTAATTGTGGGAAGGAGGGGCATACCAGTTGGAGATGTCTGCAACCTAGACCATTACCCGAATGCACCAATTGTGGCAAGAAGGGACACCAAACAGAAAGGTGTTGGGAAAGGAAAAGAATTACAGCCGGAGATAAAGGCAAACAAGTTATATGAGCAACCAGCATGATTAAATGCTGCAGCAGCTCAGGGGAAACGACCCCAGAAGGATGTGCCAAAATCAAGGAGGTCTCGGATTTTGGAGAAAGCCAGTAGACAAACGCTCTGTCTCACTGGCCTCTAGTTCAAGTTCTCTTAGTGGTGTACCAGTATCAGTAGATTCCCAAATTAACATGCATGCTTTACTATACGAATGCAAAGGGAGCGTACACCACATAAGGAACTTAGAAATGAGTGCAAAACCCGAAAAACAATTGAAAGTATGGACACCGCCGTGGGTACTAAGATGTATCTGGCAACAGGATGAACAAACAGCAATTGAATGTCTACGACAATGGGTAGACGACAAGAGAGTCCGGGAAGTAGATGGGAAATTAATCCAGCAATTAAATGCACTGTCAGAAACTGATGCCCTTTGGAACCTGGTCCACTTAAGGGAAAAAGTGGTACAAGGAATAGGGAAGCAGGAGCTGGACTTAAAAGGAATGCTCACCACTATGGATACTTGTCAATCCACCAACATAACTATGCTATTGGATTCTGGATGTACCGCCTCGTGTATAAGCGAGGAATTCGTTGAGAAACATAGGATGAACAAAAAGAAATTGTTACATCCAATACCAGTATATAATGTGGATGGTACTCGGAATGGATCAGGAAGTGTGGAGTACTTTGTCCAGTTCAAGTTACGAATAGGATCACATGAAGAAATAATGGACTGTGCTGTAGCCACACTCAGCAAAACAAACCTGTTTCTAGGGCATGACTGGTTGGAACACCACAACCCAACCATCAACTGGAAAAAGAAATCGCTGGAGTTTAACCGTTGTCCCGGTACCTGCTGGAAACTGTCCTCGGTGCAAGAACCCGAGGATGAAATCGATATTTCATACTGTCTACATGAAGGGGATCGCCTTCTAGCCGTTCACATTGGAGAACCCGAATTACAAGTACGGGCCTTCACCTCAACCGCGACAAAGATAGCAGCAGAACAGGCAGGGAAAGAAAAGAAGCGAACACTTGAAGAGGCAGTCCCTTGTCATTATTTAAAACATCGAAAGGTTTTCAAAAAAGAAACCTTTGACGAACTACCACCACGACGGAGATGGGACCATGCAATCGAATTAATCCCTGGCTCTACTCCAGTAGACTGTAAAATCTACCCCTTAAATCGAGACGAACAACAACAACTGGACAAGTTTCTAAAAGAAAACCTGGATTCCGGAAGAATCCAGGCTAGTAAATCCCCCATGGCTTCTCCTTTCTTTTTCATCAAAAAGAAAGATGGAAAACTTCGACCTGTACAGGATTACAGGAAACTAAATGAAATGATGGTTAAAAACTGATATCCTCTACCGCTCATAGGAGAACTAGTCAACCAGCTATCTAAAGCAAAAGTCTTCTCTAAAATGGATATACGTTGGGGTTATAACAACGTACGCATTAAAGAGGGAGATGAGTGGAAAGCTGCCTTTAGGACCAACAGAGGGTTATTCGAACCACTGGTCATGTTTTTTGGTCTAACCAACTCGCCCGCCACTTTCCAAACCATGATGAACGACATATTCCGAGTCGAAATTGCAGAAGGATGGGTGGTAATTTACATGGACAATATCTTGGTATTTTCAAAAAACCAAGAAGAGCACACCAAGCATGTTAACCAAATACTAGAAAAACTAGAAAAACACAAACTGTCACTCAAACCCGAAAAGTGTTTCTTTGATAGAAATGAGATCGACTTTCTGGGAGTTATTATAGGAAAAGATACTGTACGAATGGATCCAGCAAAGGTCAAAGCAGTATCTGATTGGCCAAAGCCAAAATGCAAAAAAGAAGTCCAACAGTTCTTGGGCTTCGTTAACTTCTATTGCAGATTCATAAAAGATTTTGCAAAGTTAGCAAAGCCATTGACATGGCTCACTGGGAAGGAAGAATGGCTGTGGACACAGCTACAAGACGAAGCCTTTGACAGGCTTAAGAAAACTATTACAGAAGAAGTCGTACTCTGAATTCCCAATGAGGAAGGACAGTTCCGAGTAGAGGTGGATGCCTCAGACTTTGCCATTGGAGGAATCCTGTCTCAACAGAGGGAAGATGGATTATGGAAACCCATGGCCTTCATCTCGAAATCCTTAAACGATGCCAAGCGAAACTACAAAATATACGACAAAGAGATGCTCGCGGTGATGCACGCCTTTTATGAATGGACACATTACCTAAAAGGAGCCAACCGCACAATCGAAGTTCTGACAGATCATCAGAACTTAATGTACTTTCGGAAGGCACAAAATCTCAACAGACGACAGGCAAGATGGGTCACAGACTTACAAGACTACAACTTTGTAATTAAACACCAAAGTGGCAAGTCCAATACCAAGGCCGACATGTTATCTAGATGAGCAGGGCACGACAGGGGAGAAAACGACAATGAAGGAGTCATTTTACTTAAAGAACACCTTTTTGTCAGAATATTTGATGACAATCAAGCAATAGAAGATATCATCAAAGACATATGGGATGTCCCTTGTTGTCAATGGGAAGCACAGGTGGTAAAAGGATTAGAAATCGTTGGAGGGGAATATAAATTGGATAGAGGACTAGTAACTTGGCAAGGACGGGTCTATGTGCCAGCAGTAGTGGCACTTTGAGAAGATATCATTGCTATTCACCACTCATGGGGACATTCGGGCATTGCTAAAACATTGGAACCATTAACCCGCAACTTCTGGTGGCCAAATATGCGAAAAGATATCGAAAGATATATTCCTGGCTGTGAAACTTGCCAGAAAGCAAAACCAGACAGGACTGCCCATGCAGCGCCCCTCCGTCCCAACGAGGTTCCTTCAGAACCTTGGGAGATGATTTCGGTTGACTTCGTCGGTCCACTACCAGAATCAAAAGGAGACAACATGGTTCTAGTAATTGTCGACAGATTTACAAAGAAAGCCTACTTCCTTCCAACTACTTCCGAAATTACATCACAAGGAACAGCAGTGCTGTTCCGAGACAACATCTTCAGGGAGCACAGACTCCCCAGAAAAGTAATCAGCAACAGAGGCCCTCAATTTGCCTCAAAATTCATGGATGATTTATATGGGATGTTAGGAATAAAAGCTAACAGATCAACAGCGTACCACCCTCAGACAGATGGACAAACGGAACAGGTCAACCAGGAACTAAAGGAGTTCCTAACAATCTTTGTCAACAACCGACAAGACAATTGGTCAGACTGGCTATCAGTGGCTCAATTCTGCCACAACGACAGGGTTCATTCTGCTACAGGCTTCACCCCATTCTACATGAACTATGGGAGACATCCAAACAAGGGACTCGACCCAACATATGCACCCAAAGCCATTGCAGTAGAGCAGTTGGCAAAGGAATTAGAAACAGTACACAAAACAGCTAAAAAGGCACTGGAAAAAGCAGCGCAAGTTATGAAACAGCACTATGACACACATTGACGACAAGTGGTCGAGTATAAACCAGGCGACAAAGTGTACCTCAGTACTGAGAACCTACTGGTCATCCGAGCCACGAAAAAACTGGATGGGAAATTCGTCAGTCCTTTGGAGGTACTCGCAAAAGTGGGAGAATCCTCATATAAATTAAAAATTCTGGCCTCATGGAAGGTCTACAATGTCTTCAACAAAGTCCTGTTGAAGCTGTACAAGGAACTGGTATTCCCAAAACAGCAGGCAAAAGTGGCAGCGTGCAAGGACGCGCAGATGGTAGAAGAATCCCAAGAAGGGGAATATGAAGTTGAAGAAATTCTGGAAAGTCGAGTAAGCAGAAGAGGAGGAGCGAGGCTGGAGTACCTCGTTAAATGGAAAAACTATCCAGTTGAGGAATCTACCTGGGAACTGGTTAAAAATGTCGTCAACGCACCCGCCAAAGTCAAAAGATTCCACAGAGAAAATCCAGATGCACCCAAACTCGTCAGAAACATCCAAGATGGGATATTGTACATCCAATACACCGAAACAAAGTCAAAACAAAATCCTATTCCCAAACAATCCACTAGTGCACCAAGGCACAAAAAGGGTCGGGGGACTCATTGGAAAGATTGACAAAGGTTATTCGGATGGGAAGATGGTTGTTTTGGGCCAAAATATCTGGAAAACATGGAATGCAGATGGCGCAATTGGAAAGGCAACCGAGCGGCAATAATGGAATTGCCAGATGACACCAATGGGACATTCTCCAGAGACCTGGAGCATGGTGGGCAGTCTAAACCCGTGCTTAATTTCCCTCAGAAGATGGAAGAGGAGGAGCTAGCAGAAGAACGAAGAGCTCAGGAGAAAGATATGGCGGTACTCGCCAAGAAAATTCTTAAAAAGAACGAGACAGTAGTGGCTGCGAAGGAGAGCAGTGAGTCGGAAGATGACCGACAGAGGAGGATCAAAGGCACTAGGCACCAAACAAAACCATTGGTCAACTACAAGACCACAATAGAAGACGTTGAAGACATCGATTCAGAACAACCCAGGCTGTTGCCCGACAATCAACAAGCGCGCTTGGCCGCATTCTATGCACGAATGAAGGAGGACCCAAGATATGTGGACTCCGCCACGTCAGCCTCTTGGGATGCGAGGCCTTGAGGGGGGGGTGATGTTATGAGCACACCTCTTATTTTCAACTTTACAGTAATGACACCAATGACAATTACGGAGATATGATCACGAGGAGTCGGAGGATATTTTTCTTTTCTTTTTATCTATTTTATCTCAATCAAACGTCTAGGAGCAAGGATGACTCGATGGGACTTGGAGGATGGCCTATGTGAACTGCGGTCCCTATAAGGAAGGAGGTTAGGTCAGCATCGGCTATGGGTATAGACTGAGTGCCGACTAGGATGCGGCCCGATGATGGGCCTATGCCATGAAAGGAATCATGAGCGGCACGGCGCCTGAGGGGTGACATGGGAACGCCAAGGAGAACCGAGTCAACGGTACAGCGTGCATGGGAATCGGCCGAGAGCTTGAACAATAGCAAGGCTGCATGCGGACAACCCAGGAGTTGGGTGTGGGAAGGAGATCTCCATAGAAGGTCTAATGGGCACAGAGTTAGCTGCTGCGCATTGATCCCCAGTGAGGGACTTTAGCTGCACGCTGTCTGCGCACAGACCAGGAGAGTGGTATATAAGGGCCGTAGTTTACAGTAGGAGACTCTTAAGTCTCTAGATAGTCTAGACATAGCTACTGAGCAACAAGTATCATCTTTGACTTAACAAGTCACACTTGAGTCGTATAGGTTGTGTCTAGGGCAGTCCTGACATAGTCCGAGTCCATTCTGAGCATTGTCAATCCTAAGACAAATCAGCTCAATCCAAGCTGAGCTCGGATTTGACTCGGATCCAACTCATACTGAGCTCAGACTACGAGTTCCAATTTGAGTGGGTTGCCTGCCAATTTTTTGCACTCGGAATTGACTCGGATTCTGAGTAGCCTACTCAGAATACTCGGAATGGGCTCGGAATCTCGGAATAAGGGGGGGGGAGTGTAAAGCGCTCAAACCCAGGAGGGTTTTACTGCAGTAATGGCACTTAGAGAAACCCTGTCTGCATACCATGCCCCTGTCCCTGTTGTCCTCAAAGTTTTCCTTGGCTACATGCAGCCAGTAGGAATTGCCAGCATATTGTTAAGGCCCATATATGGTAATCCTCGTACCTGTCACACCATTTCATAGGAGTTTTGGCCACACCATAGCATATAAATAACTAGACTTGTAGGTAGTAAATCAGATCACCCCATGACATAGATACCCTGTACCATGCTATCATATCTTTTGTCTCTCTCTCTCTCTCTCTCTCTCTTCACCCTGTGCTGTTGTAGTGCTATGCCAAGCCCACTGCCAAGTTCATTTAGTGTCCAGCTTTCAATCCCAGCACTTCATTTCATCAGCCCTAGTCTTGTTCACATCTGGCCCTCCAGCATTTTTGCCCAGCACTTTGGCCTTGATCACCAGACTTTTGGTCACTCACTATCTGATTTTTGTATAAATATTGCAGGATGGCACATTAATATGACAAACTGTTTATGCCAGTCATTCCAAGATGATGGCTGTTTTACCAATGCATAATTATGTTCAATACCTATAGGTTTAACATATAATTTATGTCAACACAAGGGCAAAACAGTGGTAAACCTGTCTGGCTGTCACTAGAAGTGACTACATGATATATTGTGCTGTGTGTTGGAGGGAACGATACACCATGACAACCACTTTGAGCCGCTTGCCACGCTCTCCCTTTTGTCTGCTTAATGTTGCACAGGAGTGTGCTTAAGTGTCTCTTGCCTGCTTCGCTAAAAAGACAATGAGCCTCATCGACCACAGCCCATTAAGCTGTCCTCCCCCCCTATGTATATATAGACTCTCAGACACCCCTCACCTCAGTCCAACTGTATATGAGACTGAGGTGAGTATCATAACATTCATATCGTCTTCTTAAAATACTCATGTATATAGTTCACCTCTAGGTATACATATCTAATAAAGTCCAACTGTATACGAGACTGAGTTCACCTCTAGGGTTCCTATTCAACAGGTTATGGGCCTTATCTGTCAACTCTAAACCTGACGTTGAAAGAACCCCCCATCACGCACCGATGCTAGTACTATGGCTACCCCAGGAGCAAACACATCTTCAAACTCTGATGCAGATGCGCTAAAACCATCTGTCCCTCGCCTCAGCATTCGTACGACATTCCAAGGCGAAAAACTAGACCGCCTAAAATCCAATTGGACGACATGGAACATTGACATCCTCATTGCGTTGACTTTGAATGGACTCAACAAATATGTTGAAGGCACCTTACCCCAACCACCTGCCACCTCCGAGCCTCAAGCACACCTTAACTGGAAAGCCAATGACTGCCTTGCCTGTGGCTTCATCCTTCAATACATTGACTCCCGTGAAAGGGACCTTGTCAAGGACACGAACACTGCAAAAACATGTTGGGACACCCTAAAAACATGACATGAAAAAGAGGGACCAGTCCGACAACTACAATTGCTCACCGAAGCACTAAAAATGTCCTTCTCCTACACAAAACCCCTACCCAAAACTGCCGCTGACATGCACAATCTCGTAAAACGTGCCTTTGCTGCAGGAGAACTAACCTGCGACATTGTCACATCTCTAGTCTTTCTCCATGGCATGGAATCCTTCTCCAACCTCCAAAGTCTTGTCAATCACAACCTGTCTATGGCAACCACTGAAAAACCATACTCACCTAGTGACATTATGCACCTACTGGAAAATGAGCAGCACCTCCGTGATTCTGGGAAGAGTACCACCTCTGCATCTACCGCCCTCATTGCTCACCCTACCCAGTCACCCCTGATGTGCAGTAACTGCAAAAAGACTGGACACTCCGCTGACTACTGTATCTCGCCTGGAGGAGGAATGGCTGGGAAAACAATAGAGGAAAGCAAAAGAGCACGACGGGATGCGCGCAATGCCAAATGGCAGAACAAAGGAAAAACCATAGATGACAAAAAGAAGATCCGAGTCATTGATCCCAATACAGGCAAAGCATTCTACCTGGAATTAGATACAACTGCTGACATCAATCCATCAACACCTGATACCAAAACTGGCTTTGCTGGCCTCGCCTCTGACTCACCTGACAATATACCAGCATCTCTTGACTCCATCGAGTATGATGGATGGCTTGCTGATGAGGAGGAGTCTGAGACATCTGTTGACTGGAACAGCATGAGCACACACACACACCAGGCATTGCCGCCCTATCCAAATCAATCCATCAGCTGAGCAACAATTTATCCCTAGAAACACATCCATTTTACTGTGACACAGGTGCCACAGTCCACATCTCACCAGATAAAAACGACTTTGTCAACCTAAGACCTGTCCCTGGAACTAGAACAGTCAGAGGCATTGGAGGATCAACAATCAAAGCTATCGGCATTGGCGACATCACCTTAACTATCGAACACAACACCCACTTGGTACTAAAAGATGCTCTATACATCCCCACATCAACCATTCGCCTTATCTCTGTGAGCGCTGCCACACGCGACTCACAAATCCGGATCACTTTTGGCAATGCAACTGATGGTTGCTGGATCACGGCCAAATCATCAAAAACCATAATTGCCTGAGGAAAATTGACATCCAAAAATTTATATGCTCTCCACCTCCACCATGCTAGAATAGATCGTGCCTATTCAACACTACACACACCCAACCTAGAAACATGGCACTGCCACCTTGGCCATGCAAACTACCAATCAATACTTGATATGCTCTGAAATGGTACAATCACTGGTACGACCTCCACTTCCATCTGTATTCCACCCAAATGTGACTCCTGCATCATTGGTAAACAGACAAAAAACCCTGTTCCAAAAAAGCGCAGTGAACACAGTAGGGCAACGAGACGGCTGGGAAAGGTCTGGGTAGACTTATGTGGACCCATGGATGTACAGTCACAACACGGCAACAACTATATTATGAATATCATTGATGATTACTCTAACCATGCATGGAGCATCCCTCTTAAAACAAAAGATCAAGCCTTTACAGAACTAAAAGCATGGGAGATAGCACACGAAAGTGAAACTGGCACTAAAGTAGGCACATACCGAACCGACAATGGCGAACTTAAAACCAATGAAATGGCAACATGGCTCAAAAATTGCGGGACCAACCACGAATTCTCTGCTCCATATACATCAGCCCACATAGGACGAGTTGAACGGTTACACTTAGGGATCCCGAAGTTCGGTTCTGAACCTCGGTTCGGCCAAATGCCAGCTGGTTCTGGTTCTGGTTCGGGCAATTGCCAGAGCACCCGAACCCGAACCGAACTGCCCGAACCGACTTCCCAAAAAGGAAATTTTACTGCTACTGCCACTGCCACAGTGGTTTTTTTCCATGGTTGTAACTCAATTTACCACTGCAACTGCTGCTCACCCTTGCCCACTAGCCCACTGCTGCCTGCTGACTGCCACTACCACTTGCCTGTCACTGCCTGCTGCCTTTCCCATGCCCCTTAATCCACTGCTGCCTGCTGCCTGCCACCTTTTCCATGGCCACTAGCCCACTGCTGCCTGCCACCACCACTTGCCCACCACTGCCTGCTGCCTTTGCCATGGCCACTAGCCCACTGCTGCCTGCTGCCCACCACCACCACTTGCCCACCACTGCCTGCTGCCTGCCACCACCACTTGCCCACCACTGCCTGCTGCCTTTGCCATGGCCACTAGCCCACTGCTGCCTGCTGCCCACCACCACCACTTGCCCACCACTGCCTGCTGCCTGCCACCACCACTTGCCCACCACTGCCTGCTGCCTTTGCCATGGCCACTAGCCCACTGCTGCCTGCTGCCCACCACCACCACTTGCCCACCACTGCCTGCTGCCTGCCACTGCCACTAGCCCACCACTGCCTGCTGCCTGTTTGCCACTACCCTGCTGCCAGCCCTTTCCCAACCTTACAATGGCCTACCTACATTGCCCACCATGGCCTCCCTAGCAACTACCCATCCAGTGTTACCTGCCCACCCACTGCCCACCACCCACCACTGCCCACTGCCCACTGCCCACTGCCACTGCCCACCCACACCATCATCCTCACCCCACTGCATACCACCCACCACACCTTCCACCTGCCTGGTCACTGCTGTTAACACCCACCATCAACTGCCAATGGACCTGCTGACTCAATACAACTGCCCGACACCATAACTACTATGCTCATTTGGTCAATAACTCAGGAACTAACTGTCCAATTTACATAATTCTTGGTTTGCTAGAAAGCCCTGATTCACATCTCTCAGGAATTAAGTAGTTTATATTTTTATGCAATGCATTTATGGAGATATGAGGCAAAGGCCAAAACATGGGAACCAAAGGCCAGCAAGATGGCTTAGTAGTTCCTACCATTACGTGCTTGTGTAGTTGTATATGCAAATCTTATTCAAGTTTTCAACACGTGATCTTGCTGCTATTAATGTAGTGGCCTATTACCTCTGCTACCTTGACAACTACTGGACCAACCACCTGCTCACCTCACCACTTCTGCCCACCATCACCTCACCATCACCACACCACACCACACCACACCACTGCCACCTTTCCCAACCACTTGCTTGCCTTGCTGGTGCACTATATGCACTGATAACAAATCCTGGAGGTGCAGGGCCACTGTGTACACATGCAAACATGTTCCAATATGTGATTATTCTTCAGTTCTGCTCAAATTTCCTATTAAAATGGCTTTCCCACGGTTCAGGTCGGTTCGAACCCGAACTGAACCTGAACCGAACTGAACTGGAGGTTCAGGTTCGGTTCAGGCAATTTCTAGTTGGTCCAGGTTCAGGTTCAGCCAAAAATGGCCCCGAACCGAACTGAACTGAACTTTGGGAACCCTAGTTACACTGAACACTTATGGGAAAAGCTGTCACCATGCACATTTATGCAAATCTCCCCCCTTTCCTTTGGGATGAACTCTACCTCACAGCAACCCACCTACATGCCAAAACCACCACTACCACACTTTGAGGAAAGACCCCACATGAGCTATGGTATGGAAAAATCCCAGACTACTCCTACCTACGTGAAATTGGATGCCAAGTGTTCATACTTATTCAAAACAAACACAACCCAAAAATCTACGAACGATCCCTTGAATGCGTACTCATTGGCTACGATGCCAAATCCAAGACTTATCGTTGCTACCACTGCGTAGGGATCCCGAAGTTCGGTTCCGAACCAGCTGAACCAAACCAATGGTTCAGGTATGGTTCAGGTTTGGTTCAGCCTCCTCCTGTAGGCTCCGGTTCGGGTTCGGGTAGTCACCAAGACTGCCCGAACCGGTTCCAAACTGCCTGAACCAACAGGAGGGTAGGGACAGCAGGTGGAGTGGTTGGGTGGTAGCAGCTACCACGGAGATGGGATTCCCACACACCCGGAAATTCCCGCCAGCCCACCACCTCCAGTCGTTGACTCATCATGTCTGCACTCAATGCAGATGGCTCATTGAAAGATGCATCAGAGATAGAATTCTATAATTCTGAAACTGATGAGCAGCCAATTGGCTCAACGAGTGCACCCAGCAAGGCATCTGGTAAGTGGTATAGTATAATCACATATATCTAATATTTCTAACATATCTAACAGAACTTCGACAAACAACTCTACTCCAGACAGCAGCTGGAGGTTCCTTACACATTGGGAACCGGCACAATCGCAAGACAACAATGAAAATCATGAGTGAAGACAATGCCAAACTCAATCGAGCCCAGTCAGCAGTCAAACGAAAGCGCGCCGAAACAATCACACCTGCCGGACTCACCGCAACTTCGCGCAGGCCCCTGAAGCGTCAGGCAAGCACTAGTCACACGGGCGCATCGTCAAATGAGCCCAACAGCGGCGCAGAAGGTGAGTAATGTCACCTACCATCAATATTGTGACTGATCAGCAGGCATCTCAGACCACACACCTGTTTCAGAGTCGGTAGATGCGCAGGATGAATATGAAGAGATGCAAGAGGAGAAGAGGCATGAGGGCAGGGTGCATCTGCCATTTCTTTCATTATTCTCATCGATACTGAGCTTTACATGTCTATCTACACCCCACCTGCCACTCGTTTCCACCCCGGCTACCTCCCGCCACTCGTTTCCACCCTCCGGCACTCACTTTCACCTGGCACACCTCGTTTCCACCCCAGCGCACCCTACACACCCTCATTTCGCACCTTATCGACATTCGTTTCCATCCCCCTGGTGCTCGTTTTCACCCTGGCCACTCGTTTCCACCTGGCTACCTTCCACCACTCGTTTTCACCCTCTGGCACTCACTTTCACCTGGCGCACCTCGTTTCCACCCTGGTGCACCCTATGCACCCTCGTTTTGCACCTTATCGACATTCATTTCCATCCCCCTGGTGCTTGTTTTCACCCCAGCTACCTCCCACCACTCGTTTTCACCCTCTGGCACTCACTTTCACCTGGCGCACCTCGTTTTTTACCCCGGCGCACCCTATGGACCCTTGTTTCGCACCTTATCGACATTTGTTTCCATACCCCTGGTGCTCATTTTCACCCTGGCTACCTCCCACCACTCGTTTTCACCCTCCGGCACTCACTTGCACCTGGCGCACCTCGTTTCCACCCTGGCGCACCCTACGCACCCTCGTTTCGCACCTTATCGACATTCGTTTCCATCCCCCTGGTGCTCGTTTTCACCCCGGCCACTCATTTCCACCCCGGCTACCTCCCACCACTCGTTTTCACCCTCCGGCACTCACTTTCACCTGGCGCACCTCGTTTTCACCCCGGCACACCCTACACACCCTCATTTTGCACTTTATCAACATTCGTTTCCATCCCCCCGGCACTCGTTTTCACCCCGGCCCTCCCTCAACACTCGTTTCCACCCACCACACTCGTTTCCACCCCGGCACACCTCATTTCCACCCCGGCGCACCCTATGCACCCTCGTTTCACACCCTATTGACATTCGTTTCCACCCCCCCGGCACTCGTTTTCACCCTGGCCCTCCCTCAACACTTGTTTCCACCCACCACACTCATTTCCACCCCGGCACACCTCATTTCCACCCTGGCCCTCCCTATACTTCTTATCATAGGTTGGAAAACATGCCCATCAGGGCCATGACCCCCGCACTGAGGATGTATGGGGGATATTTACAAAACAAACTTCACGTTTGATGCCCAGTGGGATAACTGCTGGTGGCCATTGGTGTGAAGTGTGTCGGTGAGTCTGTTACTTTAATACATGCTTGATCTTCAATGTATTCAATTATTACTCAGGCAGCTTGAGCTCACTGAGGACAAATGTTGGTTTACAGGGGGGATGTCCTCCCTCAGGAAGCACATTGCTCGAAACTGGAATACCCATGGAAAGCAGTACCTTGCAAAATGCAAGGAGGCTGATGTTTCTCCCCACTACTTTGCCATTCCACCTGGGATTGATTCTGAATCTGGTGAAGTGTCAGGCTCCAAACAGAAAAAGTTGGATAACTTTCTTGTTAATCCTACAGTGTCCAAGTGGTCCAAGGAAGGGCTCCTTGCCTATATTGTGGAGTTTGTTGTTTCTGAGGACCAGGTTAGCCATGTCATTCCTTGTCACTGCAAATCTTCTCTGAGTCATACTAGCCATTTTCAATCATAGACAAGAAGTCTTTCAGAAATTTACTGAGGTATCAACGTCCCCAAATGGCTGAATCTGATATCCCCCACTCCACCAAGCTCAGAGATGAGATTTTATCCCTTGCCAAAGAGACCCAGCTCAAGCTCAGAGATGCCCTGCAGAATGTTCCAGGGCAGATTTCACTTACCTTTGATGCATGGACATCAAAGTCTTATGATCCTTATCTGGCTGTCACTGCTCATTACATTACTGCACCCAAAGACAAATCAAGTGAGTGGGAGCTGAGGGCCAGAACCTTGGCTTTCATTGCTATTGAGGGTGATCATGGAGGAGCAAATGTAGCAAGCATTCTATTGAAGATAATTGAGGACTATGGGCTCTCTGGCAAGGTGGGGTGGGTGACTTCAGATAATGCAAGCAGTAATGACAATGCCATGAGAATCCTCCAAAAAACCCTCAATACTAAACAACACCCCTGGTTTGCCCAACAGAGGAGAATTAGGTATGCAGGTTCTTGATTTGATTTGTGTTGTGTCAGATACTGAATATAGTTATTTAAGGTGTATGGAACATACACTTCATTTGGGTGCAAAGGCATTCCTGTCAGACATCTGCCCAACTCCATTTAAAATATCCAGAAGAGGTAGGGATATTGAAGAAGATGAAGATATGGCAGAGTCAGTGGATGGGGAAGATGACTGGAATTTCACAGCTGAGAATGAGGAGGTGGATGATGTTGAGGACTTTGAGCCAGGAGACCTTCTTGGAAAAGTGCTTGCCCTCATCACCCAGGTAATTTGCCATTTTACACCCACTTACCTTCCCCCCTTTTCACTTTGATATTAGATAAGACTTTCTCCCCAAGCAAAGGCATACTTTTCCACTGTGTGCAAGGAGGAGGGTCTGAAACCACTTGAACTGATCAAGTGGATTCGCACATGCTGGGGTTCCATGTATGATTTAATTGAGCGCTTGGTACAGAATAAGATGGTGAGTAGTAGCTTTATATTTCTGCCTGTTACTTCAGCTTACTCAAAGCTGAATAGGCAGTGAATAGGTTTTGCCTTTTGGCTGACATCAGCTCCAAAGTACCCAAGCTAAAAGGAGGAAAGAAATATTCAGATTATGCTGTCAGGGAAGAGGAGTGGGCAATGTTGGAACTGATTAGAGGAGTCCTCAAGGTAACATCTCTTAGATAGTATTGAATAACTCTCATTTATTTGTAGGAGCCAAGAGATGCACAGTCATCATTTTCCTCAGAAAGGCAACCAACAGTTTGGAAGGCCCTACCCACTCATGAGGCCCTTCAAGATAGATGGGAGACCTTTGCATCCATGGACAAGTTCTCAAGACTCAAGGGATCCATTGAGAATGGAATTGAGAAGATGAAGAAGTACTACAGGCTACTTGACCAAAACAATGTAGCTTTCATTTGCCTTGGTCAGTTTTTCTACATTGACTCTGATTACACTAACATGTGTAATAATATCTCCAGCTTTGGATCCCAATTTCAAACTTGAATATCTGAAAGAAACATGGGATGAGCAATACTTTTCTGAAGGCAAGGCTGCTTTGGAGAGAGTGGTGAGTTTTCCAAGCCATGAATTCCCTGGATTAAGTAGTATCAGTATGATTACTATGCTGCTCAATTGTCTGCCAAAGCTCCTGTTCCTGAGGCCAATACTCCTGAACCTTGTAAGTGTAATTTTCTCAGGTTAACCAATCCTGATTTATTCCATACAGCATTCCCTACACCAAGTGGAGGTTATGGGACTTCCATGATGTACAAAAAAATCAGGAGTCGTCTGGAAAGGGAACGGAGTGGAAGGGAAGCACACCAGGAGCTGACTAAATATCTGGAAAGTAATCTTGAGCAAACCAATGACCAGATTAAGTGGTGGGGGGTAAGCTCATATTCAAAGCAATGTGATATCAACTAATTCTGATCTACATTAGTATCACTCTGATGAATATCCTGTATTGTCTGCCATGGCTTGTGACTACCTTGCCATTCAAGGGTCTTCAACAGCTTCAGAGTGCTCATTTTCTCAAGGAGGCTTGACAGTGACTCACCTAAGAAACAAGCTGTCTGCTGAAAGTGTTCAGGCATTGCAGATGTTGAAGAATGGATATTCAACAGGTGATCTTGCTACTAATGTAGAGGCCAAAAAATGGGAACCAAAGGCCTGGGCACCCAGCAAGGTGGCTTAGTAGTTCCTACCATTATGTGCTTGTGTAGTTGTATATGAAAATCTTATTCAAGTTTTCAACAGGTGATCTTGCTGCTATTAAGGTAGTGGCCTATTACCTCTGCTACCTTGACAACCACTGGACCAACCACCTGCTCACCTCACCACTTCTGCCCACCACTGCCTCACCATCACCACACCACACCACACCACTGCCACCTTTCCCAACCACTTGCTTGCCTTGCTGGTGCACTATATGCACTGATAACAAATCCTGGAGGTGCAGGGCCACTGTGTACACATGCAAACATGTTCCAATATGTGATTATTCTTCAGTTTTGCTCAAATTTCCTATTAAAAAGGCTTTTCCCACGGTTCAGGTCGGTTCGAACCCGAACCGAACCTGAACCGAACTGAACTGGAGGTTCAGGTTCGGTTCAGGCAATTTCTAGTTGGTCCAGGTTCAGGTTCAGCCAAAAATGGCCCCAAACTGAACTGAACTGAACTTTGGGAACCCTAATCCTATCACCAGCCAACACCACCAACCCCACAATATCAAATGCACCCATCCCTCAACCCCAGTCATCTACACCAGTAGCAATCCCCCCTGATGACAACACTATCCAGCCACAACCCCCAGGAATGATGGACAATCCTCAGTGACGCTCTGGCCACATAGAGCAGAACATTCAAAATGCCACACAACCCTCCCAATTCCAGCAGGTTCTCCAGGAGTCAAAACTCAGTGCTGAATGCGTCGCACAAGCACGAAAGGTGAAGCACCCTGCTTTTTGGCACTATGTCCACTATACCAACATCTTCAAAGACGAGGCTAAACTCACAAAACTCCTAGCCTCCCATTCCGACCTCTGCTTCCATCTCGATGGGGACCACACTGGTGACACACCGAGCACCTGGGCCGAGGCTCAACACTCACCTGATGCAGACAAATGGCTAGCTGCCTATAATGAAGAGCTGAAGTCACTAAAAGAAATGAATGTCTATGACCTCATACCTCGCGACCAGGTCCCTGCCACCAAACAAATCTGGAAAGGAAAACCTGTCTTCAGGATTAAGCGTGATGAGACTGGCACCCCCATCTGCTACAAAATCCACCATGTCTTCAAAGGTTTTGAACAAGTTTATGGCCGAGACTACACCAAAACTACATCCCCCACTGCTCGCATGGAATCCTGGCATCTCATTTTACACATTGCTGCCACTCTCGACTGGGACATCCAACAAGTTGATGTAAAAACAGCTTACCTATATGGCCTTCTCCCCAGTGACGAGATTCAATATATGGAACAACCTCGGGGTTTCGAAGAACTCGGCAAAGAAATGTGGGTCTGGCGCCTCAAACAAAGCCTGTATGGGATGAAACAAAGCGGCCATGTTTGGAATCAAACCCTAAATGACGCAATGGTCTCCTGGGAATTCAAACAACTATCAGCTGAATACTGTATCTACTACTGACACACGGAAAAGGGTACCAGTATAGTCATTGTCCATGTTGATGACTTCCTACTTGCCTCCAGCTCCAAAGCTTCTAACGACCTCATAAAAACCCAGATGCATGAATGCTGGACCATAACCGACTTGGGTGAAACACATTTTTGTGTTGGCATATCCATCTCCCATGACCGTACCCACTGTACTATCTCCCTATCACAAACTGGACTCATCAACAAGCTGACTGCCCAATTTGGTCAAACTGATGCAAACCCCATATCTGTCCCAATGGACCCTGGCCTCAAGCTCAGTTGCCCAGACCTCTCCGCTCTGTCCGAGGAGGAGCAAAATCACCTATCACAATTACCATACAGGTCTATTGTTGGCGGCCTCATTTACCTTGCAATCGGTACTCAGCCTGACATCATGTTTGCTGTCCAACAACTATCGCAATTCCTCAACTGCTATGCACTAGCACACTGGCATGCTGCTGTACGCATAGTACGATACCTCAAAGGCACCAGACTACTCCAGCTCACACTAGGAGGGAATACCAACATCAACTTACTCGGCTACAGTGACTCGGATTGGGCAAACTGCCTGGACACCAGACGAAGCATAGGCGGCTACAACTTCACCCTCGGATCCGGATCAGTCACCTGGAGCGTAAGAAAACAAAAAACTGTTGCTACATCATCATGCGAAGCGGAATACATGGCTGCATTCGAAGCCACTAAGGAAGCTTTTTGGATCAGACAACTACTCACCGCAATTAACTTCCCCGCAAAAACTGCGACCACCATACTATGTGACAACAATGCCATGCGAAGCCTATCAGAGGATCCCACTCTACACCCACGCATAAAACATATGGACATCAAATATCACTTCCTATGAGAATCTGTTGAAAATGGCAGTGTTCAAATACTATACGTCCACACTAATGACAACATAGCAGACATCCTCATGAAACCCCTCAAACGCCAGAAGTTTATCCGACTTCGAAAATTCCTCGGCCTATGCGATGCACCACAACACACGCAAGGAGGAGTTGTCGCACTGAGGAGGAGTGTTGGAGGGAACGATACACCACAACAACCACTTTGAGCCACTTGCCGCGCTCTCCCTTTTATCTGCTTAATGTTGCACAGGAGCACGCTTAAGTGTCTCTCGCCTGCTTCGCTAAAAGACAATGAGCCTCATCGACCACAGCCCATTAAGCTGTCCTCCCCCCCTATGTATATATAGACTCTCAGACACCCCTCACCTCAGTCCAACCGTATACGAGACTGAGGTGAGTATCATAACATTCATATCGTCTTCTTAAAATACTCATGTATATAGTTCACCTCTAGGTATACATATCTAATAAAGTCCAACCATATACGAGACTGAGTTCACCTCTAGGGTTCCTATTCAACACTGTGGAATGTGTTTTACATGAAATAACTAATATCATTTGTCTGGCTTGCTCCTCATTATCCTTGCTTTCTATGCCAGCAAGTACAGAACATCAGAGTGCTTGTGAATGCTTCTGGGCTCACAAACTCAAATGCAAGCAATTAAATATGACAATATGTGTTAAGGTCAATGCCCTTGGTTTGTTTACTGAGTCAACAGTGATGACTAGAGTCTAGGTCTAATCCCAGTCAATGGACAAAGGTAGCTTCTGACACTGTGCTAGACAGTGACAAAGGTAGCTCGAGCAATGAGGAAGATGAGAGTGAAGGGATTGTTCAGATGAGAGCAATACTCGACTAAGTTAGAACTGAGGAACTATGATACATGCATGGGTTTATATACTGTTTAGAGAACAATAGGAAGGTATAAACAGAAGTGAGACAAGGGAGTGAAACAGGGGAGTGAAACAAGTAGCAAGATGTAGCAACAAAAGTAAGTGTTAGAGAAAGAAATTGTAACATTACCCCCCTTCTATGCAAGAAGTCACTGACTTCTCAAGGCCAACCCTGGGTCATCCAGGCATGATCCATCCTGGACTTGTACCAGTGTAAGATGTTTTTGACATCCTTCTGTGCTGTATCTACATGCCATTGCATGGAGTCGAGGGTGACTTTCAATTGGCAAAGCTCTTGAAGTGCGAGATCACATTTGGCATATGTCATGGCATTCGGATTGGTGGTAAGGGTAAGGCCTGTGAGGGCTCCAAGTGGGGCTGAAAGATCACAGAGATTGGCTGAGATATATGAGGCCTCTAAGGAGGTGGCAGCAATGAGGGGATTGGATCAGGGAATAGGTGCAGGGATGACTTCTTCTGCAACAGGTGGTTCCTCAATGAGTTCAGGCAGGTGGATGTGTAGGTTGTTGTTGGCACAGACCATCATTTTGGTTTCAATGAAAACTTCAAGGGGTGGAGTGAGTATGTCGAATTCAGGGAGTCTTTCAGGGAAGGAGTAGGTGAGGGCAAGTGCAGCAAGCAAGGTGGTGAGGACGAGTCCTCCAATGATGATGGAGAAGAAGAAGGTAGAGACGAGGGCAATGAGGATGGCAATGAAAGAGAACATGTCTGTGTATGCAGCAGTGTGTTACAATTTCTTTCTCTAATGCTTCCTTTTGTCACTACATCTTGCTACTTGTTTCACTTCCCTGTTTCACTCCTTTGTTTCACTTCCATTTATATCTTATTATTGTTCTCTAAACAGTATATAAACCCATGCATGTATTGTAGTTCCTCAGTTCTAACTTAGTCAAGTATTGCTCTCATCTTCCTCATCACTTGCGCTATCTTCATCACTGTTGACTCAGTAAATGAACTGAGGGCATCAACCTTAACACAAGTTGGAACTCATTAAACCACTTAGTGCATCATCACCAGCCAGACAACATAGATCCAAAACAACCCGAAACCAGACTCTCTAACCAGAGACCACCAAACCATTCCTTTCTCTATAAAGGAACATATTACCTAGAAAGACAGGAGCTCTTTTTCTCAACACTACATAAACATTGGGAATTTCGAGGAGTAGGAAAGAACAAGAATACCCCAGTATCCAACAAATACTTTGAAGGAGATTATATTGAAAGAGATGAAAACTCACTACCTGGGAAACTTTGGGTTGAGTGGAGAAATGAACAAAAAGAACCAGAAGAAGAACTAGAATTATACTTTGAAAGACCCAAAGAAACTCTTTGGTGGGAAGAATACTGCAATGCCAAATTTGATTTTGATGATACCAACCCATACTATGCTCTTACTGAAGGGGCTATAGCTGGGTGGTATACATTTTTGGAACAGAAACAGATTGAACATGAACTAGGAAACCCAAGACCTGAAACCAACACTGAAACCAACACAAAACAGATGGCAACTACTACTGAAACCACCAATACCTCAAGGGGAGATATCAAACCAGTTTCAGCACAAATCTTCACAGGGGATCGGACTGAAGCCAGATCATTCATCAATTGGTTTAGTGACTTCTTCACAATAAACACCCACAACTATGAAGGGAAACATGAAAAAAAGATAAGATATGTCCTCCAGTGCCTAGGAAAAGAACTCAATGACTGGAAAGAAATAATCTGTGAGCAGCTAGATGAAAAAGATGGACTCACCTGGGAAAACTACAACACCTTCATCAAATGATTCCTTGAGGACTGGGGAGAAGTAAACACCACAGTCAGAGCACTGAATGAGCTTACCAAATTACAAGTTGGAGGGGAGATCACTGTCCCAATTTATGTCAAGAAATTCAGGATGCTCATAGGGTCCTCTAGATTAGCTGGAATCACCGCCCAACTTCAGGCCTTCATCCAAGGCCTACCAACCACCATTGCTGCTAAAATTCTTGAAGGACAAGGCAACTTTAAAGCTATCACAGATGCCTACAGAAAAGCCAAACAACTCAATGCAGTATGGGAAATGAAGAAAGCATTGGGAAAAACTGCTGAAGCAGGGTGCCAATTCAATAAGGCAGGAGGATCTAAAACAGTTCATGCCATGACAACCAGATATTTAACTGATGGACAATGAGAAGAATATATGTGTTCTGGAAAGTGTTTCAGATGTGGAACCATTGGTCACTTATCCCGAAACTGCCCAAAGAAAGATACCACCAAGAGTCCACCTCCTCCAGGACGATTCACCAGAACAATCACTGAGGACAATGACACCAAGAAAATTTGTGCAATGATTGTGGCACTCAACTCTGTAATAGTAAGATCAAATAATAATCAACAACTATCAATAACTGTCCAATCACCTGAATTACCCACTGAAATATCTGCCCTTGTTGACTGGAGCAGAAGGAAACTTTATCAATGACACTATAATGAAAACCATGAACAGAGAAACATTAACTCAACTGATATGAGTCAAAAATGCCAATGGAACAGTTAATTCCAATGGGATGATCACTCACAGAGTCAGAATCCTGTACTACATTGGAAATCAACAAATTGAAACAAACTTTTTAATCACTAAACTCAGAGACCAAAAGTTCATACTTGGATTACCATGGATAGAAAAACACAACCCACTAATAAACTGGAAAGAATGGACTCTTCAATTTGATCATGAAGAAGAAAAACCAATAAGACAGATAGGGAAAAACTTAGATCAAGAAATTGACAAGTACTGGATCAGGGTTAAAACATCAACATTGCAAGCTTTAGAACATACACTATGCAAGGGCACCTCAACAACCACTCTACTGGACAAATACCTGGAATGGAAATCCACCTTCGAAAAGGCAGCCTCAGAGCAATTCCCAATTAGACATACATGGGACCATGCAATAGATGTCAAAAATGGATTTACCCTGAAAGTCAGCAAGATCTACCCATTATTGATAAAAGAACAGTCATCCCTCGATAAATGGATCACTGAACAAATAGCCAAAGGATACATCAGATCATCCAAGTCCCCACAAGCATCACCATTCTTCTTTGTTACAAAAAAGGAAAGTGGAGCACTTCGACCATGTCAGGACTATCAATACCTAAATGAATGGACAATAAAAAATGCATACCCACTACCACTAATCTCTGATCTAATGACTAAACTATCTGGTGCTTGATATTTTACAAAACTAGATCTCTGATGGGGATACAATAATGTCTGAATAAAGGAGGGAGATGAATGGAAGGCAGCCTTCATAACTAACAAAGGATTATACAAACTGACAGTCATGTTCTTTGGCCTATGCAATTCCCCATCCACCTTCCAGACAATGATGAACAAATACTTTCAAAACATGATCAATGAAGGGTGGTTGATCATTTACATGGATGACATCCTAATATGTGGAATGACAACCAAAGATCTAGAAACCCAGACAAAATGCATTTTAACATGGCTAAAAGAGAACAACTTGTTTCTTAAGCTCGAAAAATGCAAATTTTGCACTCAGGAAATGAAATTCCTTGGAATGATAATCAAACCAGGTGAGATAACAATGGACCCGATCAAACTGGCAGGAATAGCAGACTGGCCAATGCCAACAACAGTCAAGCAAGTACAATCCTTCTTAGGATTTGGGAACTTTTACAGGCAATTCATCAGAAACTTTGCAACTCTGGCTCAACCACTCACTGACCTCACAAAGAAGGATGAGGCATTCTGTTGGACACCAGAGAGGTAGATGGTGTTTGACAATCTGAAACATCAATTTACCACTGCCCCAGTACTTCAAATGCCAGATATCACCCAACCTTTCATCTTACAAACTGACACATCAAATAAAGCGATAGGAGCAGTCTTGAAACAAGCTGACAAAACAGGACTCTTACACCCCTGCAGCTTCATCTTGCATGCCCTAACCACAACAGAGCAGAACTATCAACTCTATGACAGGGAACTACTGGCAATCATTAAAGGACTCGCAGCTTGGTGACATTTTTACATGGATCACCACATACCACTATTGTCCATTGTGATCATAAGAACTTATCCTTTTACCAAACCCCACAGCAGCTTACCCCCAGACAAGTGCGATGGTCCTCCTTTCTAAGCAAATTCAACCTTTGAATCAAGCATGTCCCAGGAACCAGAATGTTCGAAGCAGACACTCTATCCCAATGACCAGACCACATAGGAACCAATGACATTCCAGAAGAAATCACTGTACTACCACTTGAATGATTCATCAGAATTGTTGCAAACAACCTAGCTGATAAGTTACACAAAGGCATGACCAAAGACAACTTTGGACAAATACTAGTTGAAGTAATTCAAAATCATTGCACACCACCAATAAAATCTAAACTCCAGGACTGGACATACTCCAACCACATCATACACTATCAAGGGAAAGTATATGTCCCAGACCAGGATGGATTACATACCCAGCTCATCAAGCTCACTCACAAATCACTCACATCTGGACACCCAGGACGATTCAAAACCTTGGAATTACTTAAACAGAACTACTGGTGGCCCGGAATGAACAAACACACTCAAGAATAGATCGAAGGATGCACACTCTGCCAACAAATGAAAGTGAATACTCATCCAAATACTCCTGCCTTACACCCAATTAAATCTAATGCAACCTGACCTTTCCAGCAAGTCACAATTGACTTTATCACAGATTTACCAATTGCTGATGGCTTCAACTCAATCATGGTCACAGTGGACCATGGCCTTACAAAGGGTGTAACCTTTTCCCCTTGCAACAAGACAATTGATGCACTAGAAACTGCAAATCTATACATAAATGAGAACTTCAAACAATTTGGTCTGCCTGACATCCTCATATCTGACAGAGGACCACAGTTTGCATCTAAAGTATTCCAAGAAATAGGAAAGGCGCTGAGAATCAACCATAGAATGAGCACAGCCTATCACCCTCAGATGGACAGCGAAACAGAACGAGTTAATCAGGAACTAGATGTCTACCTCTGAATGTTCTGTACAAATGAACCACACAAATGGAAATTGCTATTGCCAATTGCAGAATTTGCTCACAACAACTGACACCATGATACCATCAAGGCATCACCATTCCCACAGCTGCATGCCCTATGACAACCCCTGCAGCTGAAGACTGACTACAAATGCTACAGAAGGCCAGAGAAGAAGCACTCACTGCACATGAACTTGCCAGGCAGATGGTAGTGCTCAGAACAAAAGATAAGAGCATCAGATTCAAAAAGGGAGACAAAGTCTGGCTCAAAAACCAGAACCTTCAAATACCCTATGAATTGAGGAAACTGGCACCAAAAAGAGAAGGACCCTTCATGATCAAACAGGTGCTAGGCCCTGTTACATACAAACTGAAACTCCCAAAACAATGGCACATCCACCCCATGTTTCATGCCATATTGCTAACCCCATATAAAGAAACAACAGTGCATGGACCGAACTTTATGAAACCACCTCCTGATCTAGTGAATGGACAAGAAGAGTTTGAAATAGAAGCAATTGTTACACACAGGAAACAAGGGACCAGCTATCAATATCTAGTCAAATGGAAGGGGTATGGACTGAATGAGAACTCATGGGAACCCAAAACAAATTTCAAGAATGCTGTGGATATCCTCAGAGCATATAAGAACTGTCAAAACTTGCTATGAAAAAACCATGGTTCAATATCACAACAAACAGAATATCAGACACACCAAAAGTATTGCTTCCCCCTACTCTCGATTCTCCCCTAGACAATCTATCCCAAGACTCAAACACCTACTCATCCAACTCCCTAATAGAACTCATCCCCATCAGGGATGATGCGCTATAGGAACAGCTTTCCTTGAACAAAGCATGATCTTGCTTTATCAAGTGAAAGTACCATCACTACACCCTGTGTACAGCCAATGAACCAGCTCCAACTTTCAAACAGCAGCTGAAGCAATCATCAGAGACCACTACACCAGAGAAGCACAAAGAGCACTGCACTTATGGATCATTAACGAAATGAGAGACCTGGAAGCGGCAGGAGTGGCCTGCCTACATCACACAACAGCATTATTTCCTGAGAGGATCGATTTCCCATCCAGCAGACCACCAGACTTTGACCTCCCTCTGAACTATTGGTATATCCCACATGGTGGAATACCACCTCCATATCCAAACCCACCATTTCCACCTCACTACCAAAATGTCAAATGAGAACCTGGATATCCAATGATCATGGGCATCATTCACCACACAAACCATGGAACAATCACACACCAAATCCCACCTAGACTGCTACACAAACCATATCTGGCAGAAAGGGCTCCCACATGACCTAATACTCCCAGACCAGAAGCCTTTGCTGATCAACTCTTACAAGACATCCTTTCTATTGATGCAGACAGCTCATTTTGGGAAGTGGAATACATTTATGAGTAAACTCCCATACACAATCTATAAAAGGAGCAACTCCCACTTCCTAGCCTTCCAACCACTGCCACACACACAGACATGTTCTCTTTCATTGCCATCCTTGTCACCCTTGTCTCTACCCTCTCCTCCTCCATCATCATTGGAGGACTTGTCCTTGCCACCTTGCTTGCTGTGCTTGCCCTCACCTACTCCTTTCCTGAGAAACTCCCTGAATTCAACATACTCACTCCACCCCTTGAAATTTTCATTGAAACTGAAACAATGGTCTATGCCAATGATGACCTACACATACTGTGAATTCAGTGGCTTCAGCATACCCAACTTCAGTTTGATAGCAATTGAGGCTCCAAACCTATTCAATGAGACAATTAGCAAAGTTTCAAATTATAAACCATTAACAAACTATTTTGAGGCTCATTCAACTCTACCACCCCTGTTTTTATTAGTGATTTCCTATGAGACTGCTGGGACTTTTCCAGGACTCACACCCTTGCTCACCCTCAGACACACTCTCATTTTCCATCATGCTCCTTCATATTACACATCCAGCACTAAGGTGGTGCTTTGCACTTTCTTCCCCCAGTTTGAAGGGTTGGGTTTGTTGGCACATTTTACACTAGGCAGCATCCCAGGGTATCAGCAGATTGTTGCATTTTCAACAATGTGGAACAAGCCAGGCTTGACATTGTCTTGAAGTGTGAAACAATAACCTTCATTTCACAACTCCGGCTCCCAATCAAGAATCTCCTTAACCATGGGCCAGGCTGGCCAGACATATTCATTGTAAAATTCCTCCTTGAAGAGGACCATATAGCAATAACCATTTTTCCAATATGGCTTTTCTCCCATAACCAGCATCCTGATTGGACCTGGAAACTTTGCTTGGCCTGTTGCAGACTTCCCCCAGTTCTGCACCTTGTTCTGACTTTCTCCAACATCCTTGAGAAAGAGATTGAGACTCATGTTGAGACTCAGATCCAGCATTTCCCAAATTCTGTTTGTTGGATCATCCAGGGTTAGGGCATGGACTTTGTTTGTGGGTTTAGTGGTAAGGTAAGGGTCATAGCAGATCCCAGACCATCGTTGTGACTGCATTTCCTCACACATCATGCATGAGTATGCAACTCCACAAATATTCCCATTCTCCACATGCTTAATCCTATTCTGCTCTTCCACAGATAATATAAGTCCATGATGCCTTAGCATTGGCAGCTCCTTTCCCCCACTGAATTGTTGCAAAGCAACAGGTTGTCATTGATGCTTAGAAGTGCCTCCTGTACCAGTGTTCTGGTTCAAAATGTCTGGAGGCATTTTAGCAGCACCTCAAAAGCTGCATCCTGTTTGAGCATCTCCTGCTTGACTTGTTGTTGTTTGCAGAGTTTCTCTGCCTTCTTGTGCTGCAAGGCCATCCAGGCCTCTTCCTGTTCTTTGATAAGATCTGCTTGATCTTCCATGCCTCAATGCATAGACACCACTCCCATTGTCATTGTTCCTTGATCATATGCCAATATGCCTTGACATGGGCATCATGTTGGACACACCTGATCAGCATTTCAATAATGGCCTTTTTAATTTCTGTGGCCATGGCAACTACTTTCTTGGCACACCCTCATGCCCAACCAATCTCAGATGTGGAGGTGATCTCCACAAGACACATACCTGCATGGGGCAAAACATATTTGAAAGTCAGATCCATTGCTAGACCTGGCTTTATGAAACCTGTAAAAAATCTTCAATCTATTTCTGACCCTCTGCAGACAATAGATCTGTCTGTGCAGCTGTTCCACAAAAATCTAATGACATTCCCAGATGGGAAGATGTTGATGTTGCCTAAGAGGAAAAAATGATTCTCAACCTAAAGTGTGCACCTGGCAATTCACTTGGTTGTCTTTGTGCCTAGTTATCAACAGCAAACTTAAATGCCATTGCTAGTACAGAGGGTATACCAAGATTTTATATCAGCCTTGATACAGACACACTCTAGACTTTCTTCACTCATTCCTGAGCTTTTCCATAACTCAAGGTGTCAAGTGCCCAGGTGTGCCTGCCTGCAACTACCACCAGCATGCAATGACTCTCACCTGAGAGTTATGTGTAGACTAGCCCACTTGATGGAGACCTTGTTCAAGGGGCTATTAAGAGAGTGAGATGTGTGGATGCAACACCTCAGACAATGATTCTTGATGAGAATAAGATGTACTATGACCTTCAACAAAGGTAATAGTAGTGAGAGAGAGAGATAGATGACTGTAACCCTAGCATAGGATTACAGTGAAATGACACCAAAGAGTTCAACATGTGTAATGATGAGCAAAGATGTTGCAGCATCATGTAACAATGTCAAATGGTGAGTTGAGAAGCCTTAAGATTATGTCAAGACAAAGCTCAACACAACTCAAGGTTTGAGACAATGAAGAGAAGTATAGATTTGAGAGCACCTAGTAGCTGTGTAGGTGACACAGACTATCTTAAGGCTAAGGTATATGGCCCCACATGCCCTACTTACATACTACTAGCCTCATGTATTCCTCATGCCCTTTCCATATGCATTTGCTTATATAAGAAAAGAAAAGAAAATAGAAATTGTATGTTCTTAACACAATGCCCTTGGTTTCATTTCTAAGTCAACAAAGACAGATAGAGTCTTGGTCTACTCCCAGTCAATGGTCAAAGGTGGGCCAGTCAATGAAGAGGATGAGAGTGATTGGATTGTTCAGATGAGAGCAATACTCAACTAAGTTGGAACTAAGGAACTATGGTACATGAGTGGGTTTATATACAATTCAGAGAACAATGAGGATATGTAAAAGGAAGTGAAACAAGGGATGAAACAGGTAACAGAGATAGGGACGTGAAACATAATGACAAAGCGAAAGTTGTAACAATAATGATGTCACAATTCATGGCTAATCCTTCTGAAGAACACATTCAGAAGGCATTATACAGTGGGCAACAAAACTGTAGCAATGTTTGACAATCCAGGAAAGATTGGTGTCTAGGATGACTTGTAAAATAGAAACAAATAAAATAAAATATGGATAAGAAAGCCCTACTTCTTAGCTTGAATTTGACATCTCATTGTACCTATTTGGTTATGTTTATGCTGAGATATAAATTCCTTTCTAAGCACATGTCATTGCTACAGTTTTGTTGCTGATCTTTTTGTACTAAATATTAGTACATTTTAGTACTTTGTATACCCCCCTTTTGCTTCTATCACTGCCTTTACCCTCCTAGGCATGCTTTCAATCAAGTCCTGACACACCCTTGGTTCAATCTTGTTCCACTCTGCCTCCACCCTCTCCCACAATTCTATGATTCCAGATGGGGGTGTTTCATAGCCTGCCAGTTTCCTCTTGATGTGTGTCCAGAGTTGTTCAATTGGATTGAGGTCTGGAGACTGTGCTGGCCACAATAGAACATCAATTCCATTGTCCTGGAACCATTTTTTTGCCTTTATGCAGGTGTGCTTGGGGTCATTGTCCTGCTGGAAGATGACATCTTCTGCATTCTTGTGGTAATAGTCAAGGCTTGCTTGAAGATCCTCCTCCAATATGGACACATAAAGGTCCCCATCCATCCTTCCATCAATTTTGCAAGCATAGCCAGGCCCATCCCACATCATACACCCCCATACCATAACAGATCCTCCACCAAACTTCACTGTGCCACTCACTAGCCTGTCACTGAGACCCTCCCCTGCCTTCTTCCATGCCCATTTCCTTCCATCTGACCCTAGCCTGTTGATCTTTGTCTCATCTGACCACACCACCCTCTTCCAGTCCTCCACAGTGTAATCTCTGTGTGCCAATGCAAAGTCCAACCTTGCCCTCATATGCCTGGCAGTGAGAAGTGGCTTCTTTTTCTTCACCACTGCCTTCATCCCAGCTTTCTTCAAGTATCTCCTGGTTGTCTGTGCTGAGAGGGGCTGGTTAATGACATCCTGGAGGGCCCTGGTGACATCCACAGCTGTGTCAGCCTTTCCAGAGCTGATGAGTCGAATGGCATGATTGACATTTCTGTCAGTAAGCTTGGTAGGGCGGCCCCCAGATGGCCTGGGCAGGTAGGGGAGGTGTTTTCTATGATATCTGGAGATGGTAGTGTGGTGTATACCAGTGCTGGAGGCCACCTCATGAGCAGAATGACCTGCATTGAGGAGGGAGAGGATGTGGGATTGTTGAGCAGCAGAGAGTGCCTTCATGGTTGGTTCTAAGAGTTGTTATGGTCTATTTGGCACATGTTCAACTTGTTAAACAATGTCACATGACTTCCAGCTGGACACATCATCCTCAGATAGCAGTTCTGTGTTCCCTCCTCTTCAGCAACAAAACTGTAGCAATGACATGTGCTTAGAAAGGAATTCATATCTCAGCATAAACATAACCAAATATGTACAATGAGATGCCAAATTCAAGCTAAGAAGCAGGGCTTTCTTACCCATATTTTATCTTATTTGTTTCTATTTTAGAAGTCATCCTAGACACCAATCTTTCTTGCATTGCCAAACATTGCTACAGTTTTGTTGCCCACTGTATATTATCAAATATGTTGCCTCCAATATTAATGGCAAAATAGTATATAATGGAAAGAACCATGAAGGATTCATTGCATATTGTGATGCAGATTGGGCAGGTGACCAGATTAGTAGAAAATCAGTCACTGGATATGTTGTAAAATTAGCTGGAGGACCAGTTAGTTGGGTTTCAAGAAAACAAAAGACAGTTGCTCTATCTTTGACAGAAGCAGAGTATATGAGCCTGTCTGATACATCTAGACAGATTGTTTGGATAGAGTCTTTATTCCATGAAATAGGAAAGACTATTAAAATGATTCAACTTGGAGTTGACAATCAAGGAGCTATATTATTAGCTTCTAATCCTACTCAAGAGCATAGGTCTAAACACACAGATATCTGCTACCACTATTTCAGAGAATGCATAGAGGAAGGAAAAGTGGAACTTGTGTACATTCCTACAGATCAGCAACTTGCTGATATCTTAACTAAAAATTTGTCTTTTGATAAATTCACAGAGTTAAGATCTGAAATTGGATTAGTGATTTCTTACCATGGGGGAGTGTTGAATTAATAATGATATTGAGCTTTGAGTATTGAACTCATAGCTTGAATATAATAAATTGTTATTAATGAATGCTTACTAAATCACAAATATAATCTGATATTTGGATACTGTTGACATTCTTATAGAGTTTGACAGATATTATAGGGTTTCATCCCAGGAACTGTATGAAACAATAGTGTGTGATACATGATTCATGAAACTCATTTCATATAACCATTATTGACAGATTGCTGTACAAAGCACAGCAATATGACACCATGCACAGCAGGAATGGTGTAATGCATAGCAAGGAGCTGCACACTACTAGATATAGGCATGTAGATTATAGGTAGTTACATGTGATTCCTGTAACTGTATAAAAGCAGGGCCTTAAGCACTGCTGAATTACAATCTCCTGTCCCATTGCATAGTTGAGCCATCACTCCTAAGCCCTCTAAACAGTACTCAGTAAGTTCCCTCACTTACTAAGTCTTGCTCTGCACTGCTGTTGCTCATTTCAACAAACAATAGTCAAACAGTGTGGTAAGAAGCCTTATGATGATGAGCATTAGCTCAGTGTAGGTGTGGATAGGGGTTAGTTAGAGTGACAGTCACATAGTTACATAGTTACTGGGTCACGGACAAACAATAATAATACACCCTCCTCTGTAATATCATTCAGCCTCAGTGCTGGGAACCTTCCAGGACTCAACCCCCTCACCACTCCCTTGCCAGCTGGCATCAGAGTAGGTTCATCATGAAGTAGCTTTGTAGGCAACAAAGACTATCATAAGGCTAAGGTATATGGCTCTTCAGGCCCTACTTATATACTACTTGCCTCATGTATGCCTCATGTCCCTTCCTTATACAGCTGCTTACCTAAGAAAAGAAAAGGAATGGGAAATAGAAAAAAACATTTTTTTTTCCAAATAGAAATGTTATATTGAAAGAAACATTCGCTATAAGCTATTTAACTTCCAGTCAGGATGTCTGCTGGAAAAACTATGTAATGAAAAAACATGAAAACAGAGCATAAACTGTAACTGTAATGTAAAACAAATTGCAGGCATAACTGCAATGGGCATTTAAAATAGAAATTTATTGTTCTTAACACACATGATGCTTCTGATAGGCCAGAATTTGCCACCATCCAGAACTTGTGCTGTCAACATCCTTGCTCTACCTCATCCTTCTGTGGCTCTGCCCCAAGTGCAATTTCAGTTCAGTCACTTACACAATGCCAAATTGTCAATCCAGAAACCACGTCCTCCATCATCTTCTCACAGGGTGCTACTACAACACTCCATCATATGAGACAGCAGAGGCTTTTGCAATTATTGTAACCTACTAGCATAGTTTTACCCTTGTAGACAACACAGCTAAAACTTGAACTCCTTGCCCTTCTTCCTGTCCTGCTCCCACTCCATCTTTTGCTTCTTCTTTGTCATCTCCTTCACCACCATATCTGAAAAGTCCTCCTTCAATCCAGGCATTCCAGCACTGCCTCTCAAATTGGCATCATATTTCCATCACAACTCCTCTTCTGACATGCCCTCCAACTTGCTGGCATCCAGTGACACATCAACTTCATCTTTCCTCTGAGAACAAGCCATCAATGAGACATCAGCTTGAGTTGGAAAGTGAGACTATACTTTTGTAGACCATTTGTCACCAAGAACAGGAATAGCAGTGCTGGCACCAGCCACAGAGCTAACATCACATGCACGATTGCTGCCCATCAATCCATGCACAGATGTCTGCTTCTCAGGCACAATATTTTGGGTTTTTCATGCCAAGCCATCATCAAAGGAGGCTCACTTGGTCTTGCATTATGAATAGCCTTTCACTCATCTCATAATCATGGTCCTTGAGATTCAATGTCAACCATGTAAATGTAGACCTTCAACAATTATTTGCAGGTGGTGTTCTGATGGCCCAATGGGAAATAGAAAACAGACTGATAGCTGTTCCATGGGTTGCAATCTTTCCTTGTTGAAGTCAAATTCTTTTATCTTCTCTCTCAAAGCATCAATGGGAATTGAAACTCGCCACAGTTTGGGGTTTGCACCAACAGCCCATCCATGTGAAAACACTCTGTTTAATAACATCTACAAGGTAATAGACCAGCTTTCTTTGATCAATTGTGATAATGAAAAAGTTGTTGGAGCTGAACATCTCCAAGTGCACAATGGATGAGCTCAGAGTAGGGTCTAGCATGGGCAAGAGGTGACTGGGTAACCTGCAGGTTATGCATGGGTCAGGTACAGTCAGGTATGGGTAGTCATTCTCACAGTCACCAGGTTGGGTATGGTAATGGGGCTCATAGCAATGTGGGTATCTGGGTAAACCTGTGGATTTTGTGGGTGATTTGGAGCTTGTTCTGTATTTCTGAGTCCAAGTCACACTGAAATTGTTGTCAAGCTACATATCTGAAAATCAAATATTGATCATCAACAGTGCACCAATGGATGGCTGCCTGGCACCATCTTTTCTGTTATTTGAATTTTGCACCACTATATATCTCAGCTCTCACTAGCAAGAGATTTTGTGGGTGATTTGGAGCTTGTTCTGTTTTTCCGAGTCCAAGTCATGCTGAAATTGTTGCCAAGCTACATATCTGAAAATCAAATATTGATCATCAACAGCACACCAATGGACGGCTGCTTGGCACTGTCCTTTCCGTTATTTGAATTTTGCACCACTATATATCTCGGCTCTTGCTAGCAAGATCAAGTATTGCAATACTACATGCCAGAGCAACCTGATTCACCAGCCAAGAACACATAGGTGAAGACACAGAATTGCAGCCCTCCAAGAAGTCTGTCACCCACACCAGTCCTCCAATCACCACCAAGAAAGCGGCCAACGAATGCAGCCCCCATGGATCTAGATGTCTGGGTTTTACCTGATGAGAAGATACTCAGTCAGTACATTTATCAGATGTGCCTGCTTGAATAATTGTTAATGTCTTTGACAATAGAAACTTCTAAGAGGAAATGGACCTCCAAATGCTACAACCATTTCACTGTTACTCTCTGCCATGTATTAACATGTGACAGAAACCCACATCATATTGACTATGTATTTATGTGCAGAGATGATCCAATCAATTGCTCTATTACTCAAGGTTGCATGCAGACAGGCAAAGGTACCACAAACATGAGCTGAAAGGTCAAGTCATGCTTGGGGTGTTGAGGTATCTCTGCTGCCAGCACAAGTGCAGGTGCTCAGCAGACACTCAAGAAGAGTGTATCACAGTATTCAAAAGCATGCCACTGAGCATTGATTGCAATGTGATGTGCTGTAAACAAACACCCTTTCAATTCAGTCTGTGATCCCTTTTATATCGAGGAAATTGATCTCCTATGACCAGGGACTGAGCTTCCATGCCCTTCAACTGTTTCATGGGATGTCCAGGCATTATATTCTGAGGGTTCTAAGACTGTTAAAGCATGCTTTGCAGTGTGCTACTTTTATGTTTTGTGCAGCATAGTACTAACCAATATGATAGCAATATAATGGTGGTATCCACCTCATTGTTGATGGATGGACAGTGCCTTTTGCATCAGCATATCTTGGCATTATTGTTACATGGTATGTGAATGGAAACTGTCAGTGTGCCATTCTAGAATTTATTCAGTATGCTACCATCCTTCCTTCATCAAAGTCATAACTCACAATGATATATAACAGCCTTTGGCAAAGTCACACAGGGCAATATCTAGCTGGTGTGATTGCTGATTGTCTCCATTGTTTTGGATTGGAAAAGAAGGTAAAGCCAGGAATTTATTTGATAAGTCTTTGCTCATGGTGGCTTCCAAGTTCCACACAATCACAATGGACAATGCTGCAGATTGTGATACATCAGTTGTTCATCTCTCTATCTTGATTGAAGGTTTCCATGGGCAGCAGTCTCGCATCCGATGCTTCCCACACACAGTAAATCTTATTGCAAAGGTAAATACATATGAAATCCACTCTAGCAGCTGACTGACTCTGAACTCCAGGCATTGCTGTCTTTCTTTTATTGCCATCCAAAGGCCTGGAAGACTGTAAAAGTATCAAAATGATGTGCTCGGCAAATGGGTCAGGCACAGCCATCAGGAGTTGTGGACAAGGTTGAAGACATTCAAATTGAAGGTGGTGAGAACTTGGATGTGATGGAAACCACTGAATGTGAATTTGTGGATGAGCATCTAGTTGAATTGAGCAGGTCCAATGATGCTCCTGATGATGGAAAGGTGGCACATGATGAGGTCATTGTTAAGACAATAAGGGAAGAGGCTAAGCATGAGGCAGCTGAGTGTGGTACTATTATGAATGCACATGAAGAGAAAGAGGCACAAGCCCTGATGCCAAAGGTATGTTGCTTACAGTCTCTCACTGACTCACACTAGCACTAAGTACTTCTATGGCAGGTTAGTGGTTTAGTGCAGTGACTTCATGACAGCCCCAACTTACAGGAAGCATTTGAGAAGCATATTACTGCAAAGTGAACTGGGTGGAATGATGACAAATCTTCCAAGACACATATTTCTCAGCATGTTCCCACTTGATGGAATTCTGACTTCCTATGCCTTGAAAGTTACAGTGAGGGACAAAACTGTTGCAATGTTTTGAACTTTTGCACTAATCTGCTAATAGATCAGGCAGCAATGTTCAGAATGCCCTGAAACTCATAAACAGGGAAGATATATATATAACCAATCTAGGAATAGAACCAAATTATGTAATACAATCAGATGGCATTGGATTTCCTCTCAGTGCCAGGTAAGAACACTTTCAATTTGATGTTATCATACTGATGATTTTTGATACAGTGTCATCTGTGGATGCCAAGTGTTCATTCTCATGTGGTCAACTCCAAGTGAACCACCTTCAGCACAACATATCATCACAGTCATTCAAGGCAAAAATGGCAATATGTTCATGGGCCAGTACCCCATTACTTCCACAAGCATATGCTGAACAGGTTATAAAATCATGGATGCATCAAGGGACAGGGAAGGAAGTTGAGATAGTAGATCTGTCACCAAAGGTTCCACCAATACTTACAGCTGATGAAGAGTCAGACATTATGATCCTAGACTAGATGAATAGTACTACAATAGCTTGTTGAACTCCTCAATTCAAGTTTGCTTTGCACATCTGCTGCTCTGACCTGCAGGTAATACCCATGGATATACCCAGTCCTACATTACTGGTCACAGGTTGGGTATGGTCAGCAGCCCTATGACTTATTTACCTGCAGGCATTACCCAGTCAGTACCTGGTCATACCTGTGCTATTCCCTAGCTCGAAGACTGATTTGGGGCTGGAAGTCTTGATTTGAAACACGTCATCTGAGTATTCTCCCCAGGCTAGACAATTTAGTGTAAGATCTGAGGAGGGGCATTGTTATTGAATACCAAGGGTACAAGTGAGTAAGAGTGAGCATGGGATGAGAGCGAAGCTTAGGATCATGTCGTACTCTAAGAGTATACTGGCAGCAAGACAAAGCTCTGACTAAATCTGTCATGTTCAGCAAGCCCTTGGCCACTCCAAGGCAATGCTGGATACTGGTAGAATGTACAGCAG
Source organism: Amanita molliuscula (assembly GCA_023014405.1). Taxonomy (NCBI): domain Eukaryota; kingdom Fungi; phylum Basidiomycota; class Agaricomycetes; order Agaricales; family Amanitaceae; genus Amanita; species Amanita molliuscula. The sequence goes on from JAEBUP010000068.1 coordinate 131,528, forward strand.
TACAGTACTTACAGAGTGAGGCCACATCAATAAGATCTTCTCTTGCAAGGGAAACCCTCCTGTTCATGGATGCTTAGCCAGCAATCAGCACTGGCCTCATTGTGGGATCGAGGGAAACCCTCTGGATGCTTAGCCAGCAATCAGCACTGGCCTCATTGTGGGATTGAGGGAAACCCTCTGAATACTCAGTATCATTCAAGACTGGCTCATTGTGGGATCAAGGGAAACCCTCTCGTTCATGGATGCTTAGCCAGCAATCAGCACTGGCCTTGTTGTGGGATTGAGGGAAACCCTCTGAATACTCAGTATCAGTCAAGACTGGCTCATTGTGGGATTGAGGGAAACCCTCTGGAGTAGCCATGTTTGTGGGTATTCACCTCAAACAACCCTTATCAGTTTGGCATTGAGAATGAGCTGTTATATCATTCATAGGTTTTGCTTACTAGCTGATTAAGCACCAGCATCTGGTATTGGTATCAAGTCACTGCACCCAATCACTGGAACTTTTTTCAATGCTCTTTGTCTCGGTTGTTTTGCTTACATGTGGTTGTACCACAGCATTGTTACATAGGGCGCAGTTCCTGTCGCATATTCCAGAGACATACTTACCAGTAGATTCAGTAGTGTTGTATGCTACATATGTTTTGATAACTTTTAGAATAGAGGTGTGAATATAGATCAATAACACAATGGCACATTGCATGTGAATAAAGGTGGGATATTACATGCAAGAACTGGTCTGAGATGGCAGTGATGTGGAGCTGAAGTTATTATTAGTTCAGGCACTATGTACCTTATATAGCTAATCATGATTTACTTCTCTGCTTGTGGAAGCTCATGTCATATACAGATATATCCAATGCTTGCTTGTTCCCAACACTCCCCCTTGAGCTTAGGATATTCCTAGCTCATGTTTATGTTGTTGAAATTTATCTTTAGGGAGCACTTTGGTTAATATGTCTGCTGTCATGAATCAAATAGATCAATATTGTGTATTAATAGAACAATCTTTGATCCATTCTCATATGTAATGATTCTTCATTTCAAAATGTTTATTTCATTTATGATACACAGGATTTTTTGCAATGGTCAATGAACTCATATTATCCCTGTAAATTAGTGTAGGTTCAGAAATATCTGGTCCTAATTCTTTATGAAGGTTTCACAACCAAGTGGCTTTGCACACTGATATGCTTGCTCCACTATTAGAAATAGCAAGGAGAGGAAGGTGTGAGGTCATGAAGGAAATCCTGTCAACTCTGGTATGCTCAATGGCAATGCTACAATGCACAGAACTGGTGGAGTTCATGGATAATAACACCTTATGAGGTGTGCAAGTGCTAGGGATCCCAAAGTTTGGTTTGGTTTGGTTCAGGGGCATTTTTGGCTGAACCAGAACCAGAACTGACTAGAACCTGCCTGAACCAAACCTGAACCTGCACTGAATCTGCCAGAACCGGTTCTGTCAGTTCAGTTCAGGTTTGGTTCGGGTTCGAACCGAAGAACCGAGTAAAATTTCCTTTTTAGGCAATTTGAGTCAAACAAAATGCTAAACACATGTCAAGAGGTTTCTGTATGCCTTTGCAGTGTACCACACTTCACACAGTTTGTCATAAAAGTATGTAGAGCTAACAATAAGGCAAGCAGGTGGGTGGTAAGGTGGTGGGGCAGTTGTAGGTTGCAGTGGTAGTGTTGCATGACTTGAGATCAATTCCTATTATTGCCTCATATCTCCATAAATGCATTGCATAAATATAAACTACTTGATGCCTGAGAGATGTGAATCAGGGCTCTTTAACGAACCAAGAATTATGTAAATTGGACAGTTAGTTCCTGATTTATTGACCAAATGTGTTAAGGTTGATAGCCAGAGCTCTAAGGTTCAACCCTAGGCTAAGAGCGATGTAGCTGAGGAGGAAGTACAGAGCTAAGACTAGTACTTGACTAAGGTCAAGATGGGTAGCTACAGTAATAACTAGCTACTTATATACCTAAGGACCCAGGTAAGTGAAACAAGTATCAAGGGGTCCAGGGGTAAAACCAGGGGTAAAACCAGGGGTAAAACCAGGGGTAAAAAGTTAGGGCTAGTTTGTAACAAAATGAGCATGGTAGTTATGGTGTTGGGTAGTTGTATTGAGTCAGCAGGTCCATTGGCAATTGATGGTGGGTGTTAACAGCAGTGACCAGGCAGGTAAAAGGTGTGATGGGTGGTATGCAGTGGGGTGAGGATGGTGGTGGTGTGTGGTGGGCAGTGGTGTGTGGTGGGCAGTGGTGGGTGGTGGGCAGTGGTGGGCAGGTAACACTGGATGGGTAGTTGCTAGGGAGGCCATGGTGGGCAATGTAGGTAGGCCATTGTAAGGTTGGGAAAGGGCTGGCACCAGGGTAGTGGCAAGCAGGCAGCAGGCAGTGGTGGGCTAGTGGCAGTGGCAGGCAGCAGGCAGTGGTGGGCAAGTGGTGGTGGTGGGCACCAGGCAGCAGTGGGCTAGTGGCCATGGCAAAGGCAGTGGGCAGTGGTGGGCAAGTGGTGGTGGCAGGCAGCAGGCAGTGACAGGCAAGTGGTAGTGGCAGGCAGCAGGCAGCAATGGGCTAGTGGGCAAGGGTGAGCAGCAGTTGCAGTGGTAAATTGAGTTACAACCATGGAAAAAACCCACTGTGGCAGTGGCAGTAGCAGTGAAATTTCCTTTTTGGGAAGTCGGTTTGGGCAATTTGGTTCGGGTTCAGTTCGGGTTTGGATGTTCTGGCAATTGCCCAAACCAGAACCAGAACCAACTGGCATTTTGCTGAACTGAACCTGAACTGTCAGTTCAGTTTGGCCAGTTCAGAACCAAACTTCAGGATCCCTAGCAAGCACACAGTGGCAGGAATGTGGGATGTGGAGTATGACACAACTGGGAATGTGAATGAGACTAGGAGGACATGACTAGAAGCTGAAACTTGAGGAACTGGGGTGGACTACTGTGTTCTGGTGATCTAATCTGCTGGTCCTCTATCATATTTGTACAGGGACTTTATATATGTTTTCTACTTGACTAATAATGAGGCATCTCTTGTAAAATTTCACCTCACAACTGTATATCCAAATCCATCTTGAAAGTCTTCTCACGATGGGGCTAGCTGAGGGACACAATGGTGGAATATGATGTCATGGTGGGAACCAATTCCACAACCTGATGTGGGACACTAATAGAGTCAGTAAATGGAAATAGACTTGACTGATTGCCATTGGTGGCAACTCTGGGGTTCATCTAGCTTGATGCATCCCTGTTCTCTATTTTCCATGGACCTGACCAAGGGTCACTGGTCTATACCATAGCTGGTTGTTGGCCAATGGGTTTACTCATCTGCTAGGGTCCTAATCCACTGCATTGGTGCGTTGCTATGGATGATGTGGTGATTGGATCATGGAATGTAGATTTTCCCTAATGTGGATATAGCTTGATGGTGGCAGTCCCTTCTCCAGTGAACTAACCTATGCCAGCTTACAATTCTATGCAGCTCGGCCAATAGGGTGCTGACATCAGATGTGAATGGCCAACTGGCATGGGGTTTGGATGGTGTATGTGGGAGATGACTTGTTCATTGGTCATGGGTGACACTTGCCTTACTGCAGATAATCACAGTGATGAGCATCATTCTGAGGTAAGGGTGTAGAGGAGTCATCCACAGGTATTCCACACTAGCCGTGAGCAACTCTGAGCAACTCTGCAATTATCCACAATTATCCACAGTAAGGCAAGCATTGCCAACAACCAACTTGTCTCCCATGTATGCCATCAAAACCCCACACCAATCAGCCATTCGCTCCTGATGTCAGCACTCCATTGGCCAAGCCACAGAAAATCATCAGCTGGCACAGCTTAGATCACCAGAGAAGGAACTGTCACCATCACTACTATATCCACATTAGGCAGGATCTGCATTCTACGATCCAAGGGTCACCCACATGTGGCCGCCACATCATCCATAGTGACACACCAACACAGTGGATTAGGACCCTAGCAGACAAGTAAACCCATTGGCCAACAACCAGCTTCAGTATAGACCAGTCAGGTCCACAGAAAATAGAGAACAGGGCCACATCAAGTCAGATGAACCCCAGAGTTGCCACACACAGCAATCAGTCAAGTCTATTTCCTGTCAACAAGTCTATTAGCATCCTGCACAGGGTCATGGCATTGGTTCCCACTGTGGTGCTTGTAGACCACCATTGCATCCCTCAGCTAGCCCCATTGCATGAAGACCTTCAAGATGGATTTGGAGATACAGTTGTGAGGTGAAATTTTACAAGGTTATTTTGTTAGTTAGAATAGGAAAAAGTATATAAAGCCCCTGTATGATAGATTACCACCAGCTTAACATATCAGATCATCAGTTGAGAATACAGTTTCCCTTCAAGTCTCAGTTCTAGTCATGTCCTCCTAGTCTCATTCTCACTCTCAAGTCTTGTTGCATCTCATGTTCACCATCATTATGTCTTCACATGCTATAGCATTATTATCCACAAACTCTGCCAGTTCCACACAGTGTAGCATTGACATCAAGTGCACCAGAGTTGACAGGAATTCCTTCATGACCTCACACCTCTCCTCTCCTCCCTATTTCTAATAGCGGAGCAAGCATATCAACAGATAATCACAGAGTTGCTTGGAGTTGCTTGTATGATCTGCAGAAGACCCCAGATGAGTATAGCTACACTGTTATCTCAGAACAAGGCTCATCAGCGCAACATCTGATAGACAAATATATTTAGCTTCTGTCAACAATAATGTAGTCGACATCTGCTTTTTAGATGCCCAAGTGATTGCACCTCAGCAGCTATAAATGTATAACCCAACACTGATATTGTGTCATCTTTTGACACATAACTTGCATCTGAATAACCATAAAAAGACAGTTCATTATTATTTTTGGGTGGTCAATAGGTTATTCCTTCATGCTGTGTTCCAGATAAATATCTCAAGATTTGTTTAGCTGCCATCCAATGTTCTAAATCTGGTTTAGCAGTATATGATGCTAAGTGGAAGATGGCAAATGCTATATCCAGATGCTTTGCGACTGCAATAAACATTAATGACCCAATTGATGATGCGTAAGGGTTACTATGATCCTGAGGATCATTCAACTTTGATGGCAGAGCAAATTTATAGTCGGGATTCATTGGAACTTGTATGCCATTTGCATTATCCAGTCCATATTTCCAGAGAAGGTTCTCAATATAATGTGTTTGAGTAATTTTTACTTCTCCAGTTTCTGGATGAATAATTATTTCAATCCCAACGAGTTTGCTTGGTTCACCTAAGTCTGTAACCTCAAACATTTTATTTAGGTTGTTTACCATTTGCTCCATCATTTGATCATTGCTTGCAAATAATATTAGATCATCTACCCAAACAGTAACTATGCCCATGCAATCATTTTCGACATGCTTATAGACACAACAGTCAGAAATAAATCTATGATAAATCTCCTGATCTGTGTCAGTTAGTTTATCATTCAATTCATTATTCCATTCATGTAGCATCTCTAGATGAACCACTGGAGCATAAGTTTCTGTAAAATCTATTCCAGGGATTTGAGAATATCCCTTCACAACTAAGTGCACTTTGTATTTAGTGAGTGTTCCTTCTTTATTATATTTTTTGACAAATACCCATTTATTTTTAATCAGTTTTCTATCAGGTGGCAGTTCTGTCAATCACCAAGTCCCCATGTGGTTAAGCTGTTTTAATTCAGCTTCAATAGCTTTTTGCCATTCTGGCCATTCAGGTGAAGCTTTAGCTTCTTCTAATGTATTTGGATTACTGGATGTATTGTCAATGACCTCACATCCCAAACACACAAATTCCTTTTTAATTAAAGGTAAATCATCTATTTCTTCATCATTCATGATTGCCACTAACTCTTCTGGCAAATCCAGCTCATTAAGCTGACAGTAATAAAGTAATTTATGTGGTCATTTAGACTGTCAAGGAGTTTCCTCTTGATCAGTGTCAATAGAATTATATTTTATCTTTTTAGTTAGCTCCCCCTCAATAGAAATGGGTTCCTGAGCTAAAACTGGTGCCTGAAAATGTTCTCCCAGCATGTCTATAATATTATCATCATTATTCTCCCCCTCATGCTGAGTGGATAAAGAATAATTGCACATCATTTTAATTTGATGCGTATACTTATCATACTAATGGATTGAAGATATTTGATCTTCAAAGCCCACAAATATATGTTTGAGTGCTTTTGGCTCTAATTTAGATTGTGTAGCTGGTTGTCTTAAAATCCAAACCAGCACACCAAATTCATGTAGATGTTTGACATTAGGTTTTTCCCTATGCCACCATTCATAAGGTGTTGCATTAGGTATAGCCTTAGTATAAGCATGATTGCATAAATAAACAGCATGTGAAACTGCTGTTGTCCATAGAAATATTGGAAGATCTTTAGCACTTAGCATTGCATGCACTAATTCAACTAGTGTCTGATTTGCTTGTTCCACAATACCATTTTGTTGTGGCAAGCATGGAGCCATTAATTCAATACTGATGCCTTGTTTGCAGCACCAATTTATTAGTTCTTCATTTACATATTCCTTGCCATTATCTGTGTGTAAAGCATGCAGTGTATAATTATATTGTACATGTATTTTGTTTAAGTATTGGATGACACTTTGCACCACTGTGTTTTTATGTTTTAAATATGTGACAGTTATATAGTGACTATAGTCATTTATAAATATCAAATAATATGATGCATTGCTGATGGATGTTGTGGATGCCAGCCCCCATAAATCAGTATGAGTCCATTGTCCTGGTTTAGTAGTTGTTATTTTATATTGATTCAAAAAGGGTCATGTTGTTAATTTTGCAGCCTTACATGCATCACAATCCGATACACATGTATTAGGATTGACTGTTTGGACAGTGCATATGTGTGCTCAATTACTTTCAGCATTACATCAATTTTGTATAACTGATTTTGTAATTTACCAGTTGTAATCAATTGACATGCATTATTATAAATGCACATACAGCCATTGCTGATGAGAGTTAAATAGCCTTGTAGATCAAGGCATGGTATTGATATCAAATTATTTGTTGATGTTGGAACATAAAAAACGTCACAAATAATGAGTTGACGTTTTTGTTTTTGAGACTGAGTCTCTAAAATAATTGTTCCACAGCCTTGAGCTTGAACTTGATTATCACCAATACCCTTGATATATTCAGGGTTAGGTTGATTATCTTCAATTGATTTGTTACAGTGACCCAAAAAACTGTCCAGATGTTTAGTGAAACTGGAAAGAATGGTTCATAACTCCAGAAATAAATTATATAAAAATCTGAAATAATCATATGTTAAGGGTAGATATATAATGGTTATGCTTACATTAGCATGGCCTCATAGTATAGCTAGTAATGTGGTTAAGAATTGGACATTGGACTGGGCACATCCAGACGGTTTCTTTGCTCCACTAATTAACATTTATTTTCAGTACTTAGTGTATCCCCCTTTGGCCTTCAACACTGCAGCAACCCTTCTAGGCATGCTCTTGATCAAACCAATGCATACCTCCTTTGGAATCTTCTCCCACTCTGCCTCCACCCTCTCCCACAACTCCAAGATCCCCTTTGGCTGTTCTGGGTATGTTCCAAGCCTCTTCTTGAGGTGCCACCATAGATGTTCTATTGGATTCAAGTCTGGAGACTGTGCTAGCCAGTCTAGAACCTCAACCTGATCCTCCACAAACCATTCCTTGGCAACCCTAGATGTGTGTTTGGGGTCATTGTCCTTTCCCTATCCATCCCATAATAATCCACTGTCTGGAACAGGTGGTCTTCCATGATCTCTCTGTACAGTTCTCCATCCATCCAACCATCTATCCTGCACATGTAACCCACACCATGAGCTGTCATGCACCCCCAAATCATCAGGCTTCCTCCACCAAATTTGACTGTGCCATTGACATGCTGCTGTGTGAGCCCAGTGCCTGGCCTTTTCCACACCCAAACCCTCCTATCAGAGCCCAAACGATCGATTTTGGTCTCATCTGAGAATACAACCCTAAACCAGTCATCTTCAGTCCAGTATTGGTGTTTGAGAGCAAACTCATAGTGTTGCTTCCTGTGTCACTGGGAGAGAAGGGGCTTCTTTGACTTCACAGCAGCCTTCAGATTCCCCCTCTTGAGTGCATTGTGAATGGTTTGGGTGCTGACATTGAGGGAGAGAAGGGACTTTGCCTGGGAGGCATTGTCAACCTGTCCAGAGGTGATGGAACAGATGAGATGTCATTGATCATGGGGGGAGAGCTTGGATGGGTGACCTCCAGAAGATGTTGGGGGTGTAACAGAGAGTTGAGAGCAGATCTCAGAGACAGTAGAATGTCCAATGTGAAGTTTGGAAGCAATACTTCAACAGGAATGGCCCTCTTGAAGAAGGGAGATGACAGAGTTGAGTTTCAGCAGAGTGTGACCTCATGGTGTGGTGGGGAATGAAATAAAGTCGAAGTTGATGCCAGAGTGCTATTTCAACATTAGTCACATGACTTTGTTGAATACAAGCCAAATTTCCCACAATCACATGATGTTCAATCAGTGATTGCACAGAGCAAAGAAACTGTCTGGATGTGCCTTGTCAGATGTACAAATTTTAACCACATGACTAGCTACCCTATAATGTCATGCTTATGTCAGCATAACCATTATATACCTACCCTTAAAATATGATTATGTCAGATTTTTATATAATTTATTTCTTAAGTTATGAACCATTCTTTTGAGTTTTACCAAGCATCCAGACAGTTTTTTGGGTCACTGTATATGAGATGTCATTGCTGAATCTCCATACCAGTCATAAAAAGAACTAGTGACATTGGAGTTTTCAGCTGCTACATTTACATTCTCATCAGATAGTTCAACTATTTTAGACATTTTGTTGATGTCCATAATTATGTCCTCATCAACAATATGTGCACATTCCTTTTTAGCATGTCCATCTGATTTCTCTTTTCCTTTTTTGGTCCAGCATTCTTCTGTGGAATGTCCAAGCCTGTGACAAAGCCACATTTGGGTTTTCCTTTATGCAGACAATTATTTGTAGTATGATTGGTGTGTCCACATATGGTACATGCTGATTGAGTAATGTTGAATTTATGCTTTTTCCCAGCATTATATGCCTGATTGGCTGTCTTGGCACTAGTAGACTGAATGCCTTGACTTTTGCAATGGCACAATTCACTGCATATATGTTGTATTAATTGTCCCACAGACATGGGAATATTCTGTAACTCTGTGATGGTGCTGACTGTGGAATTAACCCATTCATTCCATGTCAGCAGCAATGAGCATAGGATGTGGAGTTTAAATAAATCATCACTGATTTCCCAGCCCATCATTTGTAGTTCCACCTGATATTCCTTTATCCAATTGATATGAGTTATGATGTCATCTCCTTGAGTAGCACACTTGGCCCAAAAATCACCAAGCATGATGAGTATGGCTACCATGCCTTGTGGCTGATTTTCCTCCCTGAGTGCTTTCCATAACTCTGCTGATGTGACAGGTGTGCCATCAAGTTGCTGTTTTGGAACATGAATCATCTGTTCATCTCCTATCCTGGTAATAATCAGGGTTGAAACAGCACTGTCCATTTTCTTCCACTGTTGAGAGGCAATGGGACTAATTGATATATCTGGCTGTTCAATTAAACCTGTAGCAAAACCAAAAGTGCCACAAGCATCAAGCACATATAACATGTGCTCCTTCCAAGCTAGCCAATTATTCGGGCCAAGCTTCTCCATTTTGGTCACAGCTGATGTATAACTGGCTGTTACAATTTCTTTCTCTAACATCTACTTGTTACAATAGCTCCTCTTCACTTCATCACTATACTGTGTTACTCATTTCACCTACCTGTTTCACCCCCTCATTCCACTCCCTTTTATACCTCTCTATTGTCCTCTGGACAGTATATAAACCCATGCATGTACTGTAGTTCTTTAGTTCCAACTTAGTTGAGTATTGCTCTCATCTGAACAACCCTACCACCCCTGCCTACTACCACCACTCAAGCTACCTTCATCACTGTCTAGCACAGTGCAAAGGCCTGCTTCGTCCATTGACTGGGATTAGACCAAGACTCTAGTTGTCACTGTTGACTCTGTAACAAATCAAGGGCATTGGCCTTAATGCAAGTTGGAACTCACTGAACTGCTTAGTGCATCATCACTAGCCAGACAATATAGATCCGAAACGACCTGAAACCAGACTCTCTAGCCAGAGACCACCAAACGAATCCTTTCTCTACAAAGGAACATATTATCTAGAAGGACAGGAGCTCTTTTTCTCAACACTACATAAGCATTGGGAATTTCGAGGAGTAGGAAAGAACAAGAACACCCCAGTATCCAATGAATACTTTGAAGGGGATTATATTGAAGGAGACAAAAACTCACTACCTGGAAAACTTTGGGTTGAGTGGAGAAACGAACAAAAAGAACCAGGAGAAGAACCAGAACTATACTTTGAAAGACCCAAAGAAACTCTTTGGTGGGAAGAATACTGTGACATCAAATTTGATTTTGCCAGAACCAACCCATACTACACTCTCCCTGAGAAGGCTATAACTGGGTGGAACACCTTTTTAGAACAGAAACAGATTGAACACAAATTAGGAAACCCAATGATATGCAGGTGGCGTGCCTAGTGTGGAGTCGAAACAGATGGGTACTAGTGTTATCGAAGCAAGCGCTGAAGCACTCGAAGTCTTGACGGAGTTCTGGAAAGGATAGTGGTACTGGCAGTTACAGGGTCAACAGGGTCGACAAGCTCATCAAAGATCATTCAGGCTCAAAGGGGGATCAGTGATAGGCAAGCACAGTCGAAGTTCGAAACTTGATCAGCTTCGAATTGGCATCTCGGCACCAACTGATGGTTGATCAAGCATATCGATCCTGGCTATTTTAAATGTGGCTGTGGGGCCGCTATGCCCATACAAGTGATCTGCATCTGAATTGCAGCCCTGGCGCATCAAGAAAAGACAAATTCGGTCCCTGAAATGTTTGTGACTGTCACCTTGCGATTCTAGCCTGTCCTTGCCTACGCCCACATTGGAACCAGCATGCCTTTTTGTTTCTAGGTCTTCCTTATACCATGCCGTCGATTATCAGACCTGTAAATGGCCATTCAGGACCTGTCGAGGCAGGTTCACTCCTCAAAAGACTGTCAAGCTCATCTTTGCCCTTGCTAGCATCCAGAATCTCTAGTCGACCTACTTCCCCCGATGTAGATCCCAATCTGTCAATGCAGGATGCCTCAGAGGGTGCCCTTTCTCATTCCTCGTACCTCGAACCCGAGCCAGGTTTATTCTGGGACCCCCTGGGTCTGCCTGGCATACTGCAGGGGATTCCAGCACTCGAGCAGTCGACCATGTTATTCTCAGAGTCAATTGGATACCATTTTGGGGAGTCGAATGCTCGAACAAGTTATCTAAGCAATGGGATTGCATGTCACATTCGAGCTAGGGGAGGTCAAGAGCCCATGTTCTATGATAGGGATGAGCTGTTGTTTTTACAGGCACCTTTGGACCATTTTCATGAAGATCAGTTCCACCTGGAGCTGTTAAATTGCTCCACCGATGCCAGAGACACCAATTCGAACCTTTGTGCTTTGTTCACCCTTGGACAAGTTGTATGGCGCATCGACCGCATAGCCAACGCAAGAGGATGGCACAGAGAAATCCTACCGAACAGCCCATTCGTCATCATAGCATGGGAAGTCATCAGTGGATGCAACGAGCATTATGTTCTAATTGATAGATTTGGTTCCCTGCATCCTAGACCCATCTCAGCACACAGTTTGATCCCATATCAGTCTATGTGGCACGCAGTCAGGCTCCCCAGGAGTTTATCCCATCACCCAAGTGTACTGGCTCTACTTCGAATGCCACTAAGCCCATAATCGATTTCGACCACCTTTGACGCCGCATCATTTAGCATAAAAGGCTGTACTAGGACCATCATATATGGTGGAGGTGTCAGGTGGTAACTGTTTTCAAACAGTTTCAGTATTCAGTTTCATTCCTTTATTTTGGCCTTTGTTCCTGGCCTAATTCTTTGTTGTCTTCAGCAGTGCAGTATCCCAGAGGTATCTGACATACCCTTGCTTGACACTCCGGTTTTGGACTATTTTTATCTTTCATCCTTTTATATATATATCCTCCTGTCTTTGAAATAAAACAGAGAAGAATCCCCCTTTGTTCCCCTCTCCCTTGGCATCTCAGAGCTTGTCTGGGTAGCACCTTGTGTTTCCACTTTGTCCTCGACTTGTCTCGCCTAGCCTTCACCTTGATTAGCCTTGCCTAGCCTCAACTTGCCTCGTCTAGCTTCGTCTTGCTTAGTCTCTCTGGTCTGCCACACTCGCCCTCCTTGCCACACTCGTCACTTTGTTCCCCTATTTGAATTTGCCTAGTCCTCGACTTGTCACCTTGACTATCGCCCTCGCCCTCTTCAATGTGACTCGCCTAGCCCTTGTCTTGACCTCGTCCTGCCATTATCCAGCCCCTACTTGCATTACTCATCCTCGCCTTTGTCTTTTAGTCCAGTATAAGTCTGGTTCCCTGAAATAGCCTCGCGTTTTGCAGTTTCGAGTTAGTTGTCACCTCAGCCACCCTCGAGCCCGCTTTGGACAGCTTCAGTTGTTTCCCTGAAGGAGTGCCCATGCACCTCAGTTGAAGAGGTTAGGTGTGTTGAGCTCGACGCTGCGCATCACCGAAACCTGAAACCGATGCTGAAACAGACACAAAACAAAAGGCAACCAACACTGAAACCACTGATGCCCCCAGGGGAGATATCAAACCAGTTTCAGCACGCATCTTCACTGGAGATTGGACTGAAGCCAGATCATTCATCAACTGGTTTAGCGACTTCTTTGCCATAAACACCCACAACTATGAGGGAAAGCATGAGAAGAAAATAAGGTATGTCCTCCAATGCTTAGGAAAAGAACTAGACAACTGGAAAGAGATAATCCATGATCAGCTGGACGAAAAGGACAGACTCACCTGGGAAAACTATGACACCTTCATCAAACGATTCCTTGAAGATTGGGGAGAAGTAAATACAGCAGTCAGAGTGCTGAACAAACTCACCAAGCTACAAGTTGGAGGGGAGATCACTGTCCCAATTTACATCCGAAAATTCAGAATGCTCATAGGGTCCTCTGGATTAACTGGAATCACTGCCCAACTTCAGGCCTTCATTCGAGGTCTACCCACCACCATTGCTGCTAAAATTCTTGAAGGACAAGGCAACTTCAAAGCTATTACAGATGCCTACAGAAAAGCTGAACAACTCAATGCAGCATGGGAAATGATGAAAGCGCTAGGAAAGTCCGAAACAGGGCATCAATTCAATAAAACAGGAGGATCTAAAACAGTCCATGCCATGCCAACTGGACATCTGACTGATGGACAACGAGAAGAATATATGTGCTCAAGGAAGTGTTTCAAATGTGGAACCATTGGCCATTTATCCCAAAACTGCCCAAAAAAAGACGCTATGAAAAACCCACCTCCCCCAGGACAATTCACTAGAACAATCACTGAGGACAACAATGCCAAGAAAATTTGTGCCATGATTGCAGCACTCAGCACTGAGGAACGAGACGCTCTCCTCACAGACCTCGAAACTGAGGGTTTTTAAAGCAGTTGGAACCTCCAAAAATGATTATGGACAGTTAGCACTCAACTCTGTAATAATAAAATCAAATAATAATCAATGACTATCAATAACTGTCCAATTGCCCAAATTACCTGCTGAAATGTCTGCCCTTGTTGATTGTGGAGCAGAAGGAAACTTTATTGATGAAACTATAACAAAAACAATGAACAAAGAGGCATTAATCCGACCAATACGAGTCAAGAATGCCAACAGAACAGTTAATTTAAACAGGATGATCATGCATAAAGTCAGAATCCCATACCACATCAGAAATCAGCAAATCGAAACAAACTTCCTGATCACTAAACTGGGAGACCAGAAACTTATACTTGGACTCCCCTGGTTAGAGAAACACAACCCAGCAATAAATTGGAAAGAATGGACCCTTCTGTTTGATCACCCAGTCCCAGAAAGACCAATAAGACAAATAGGGAAAAACTTGGACCAGGAGATTGATGAGTACTGGATCAGGGTTTAAAACTTCAACTTCACAAGCACTAGAACATATGCTACGCAAGGAGACCTTGACAACTCTACCAGATGAATATCAGGAATGGAAATCTACCTTCGAAAAAACACCTTCAGAACAATTCCCAATTAGGCATACATGGGACCATGCAATCAATCTCAAAACTGGATTTACCCCAAAAGTCAGCAAAATCTATCCACTATTGATAAAAGAACAATCATCCCTGGATGAATGGATCACTGAACAGCTGGCTAAATGATATATTAGACCATCCAAGTCCCCACAGGCTTTGCCATTCTTCTTTCTTGCAAAAAAAGAAAGCAGAGTGCTCTGGCCATGCCAAGACTACTGATACCTAAATGAATGGACAATAAAAAATGTGTACCCACTACCACTAATCTCTGATCTAATGACCAAACTATCTGGAGCTCAGTATTTTACAAAGCTAGACCTCCAATGGGGATACAATAATGTCCAAATAAAGGAGGGAGATGAATGGAAGGCAGCCTTCATAACTAACAAAGGATTATATGAACCAACTGTCATGTTCTTTGGTTTATGCAATTCCCCATCCACCTTCCAAACCATGATGAATGAATATTTCCAAGACATGATCAATGAAGGATGGTTGATCATCTACATGGATGATATTCTAATATATGGAACAACAACCAGAGATTTAGAAACCAGGACAAAATGCGTCCTGGAATGGCTAAGAGAAAACAACTTATTTCTCAAACTCGAAAAATGCAAGTTTTGCACTCAGGAAATCGAATTCCTTGGAATGATAATTAGACCTGGAGAGATAACAATGGACCCTTCATGATCAAACAAGTACTAGGACCTGTTACATACAAACTGAAACTTCCCAAACAATGGTGCATCCATCCCATGTTTCACACTGCATTACTAACCCCATACAAAGAAACGATGGCACATGGACTGAACTTTATGAAACCACCCCCTGATCTCATAAACAGACAAGAAGAGTTTGAAATAGAAGTGATCATTATGCACAGGAAGCGAGGAACTGGCTATCAATATGTAGTCAAATGGAAGGGGTATGGACCGAATGACAACTCATGGGAACCTGAAACAAATCTCAAAAATGCTGCAGACATCCTCAGATCATATAAGAACCATCAAAACCTGCTATGAAAGCCATGGTTCAGTATTGCAACAAACAGATTCTCAAACAAAATATCTGACATACCAAAAACATTGCCTCCCCCTACTCTCGATTCTCCCCTAGACAAACTATCCCAAAGCTCAGACATTTAATCATCCAACTCCCTAATCGAACTCACCCCCACCAGGGATGACAAGCCATAGGAACAGCCTTCCTCAAACTACACAAGATCCTGTTCTACTGAACAAAGGTACCATCACTACACCCAGTATACAGACTGCAGACCAACTCCAACTTTCAAACAACAGCCAAAGCTATCATCAGAAATCGCTGTGTCAGAGAAGCACGAAGGGCACTGAACTTATGAATCATCAACCAAACAAGAGACCTGGAAGTGGTGGGAGTGACCTGCCTACACCATGCAGTGGCACTATTCCCAGACAAGATTGATTTCCCATCCAGCAGACCACTAGATTTTGACCTTCCCCTGAACTACCTGTACATCCCACATGGAGGAATACCACCCCCATATCCGAACCCACTGCCACCACCCCACTACTGAAACTTTGAATGGGAATCAGGATACCCCATGATCACTGGTATCATCCATCATACAAATCACGGAACAATTACACATCAGATTACACCTAGACCACTGCACAAACCCCATTTAGCCAAAAGGATTCCCACACAACCCAACACTCCCAGACCAGAGGCACTAGCCAATCAACTCTTATGAGAAATCTTCTCTATTGATGCAGACAATTCATTTTGGGACATAGAATACTTTGATGAAACCACTCCCACACACAACCCATAAAATGATGAGATTCCCACTTCCTAGCCTTCCAACCACCACCACATACACAGAAATGTTCTCTCTCATTGCTATCCTTGTTGCCCTCATCTCCACTTTCTTCTCTTCTGTCATTGTTGGAGGACTCGGCCTTGCCACCCTGCTTGCCACCCTCACCCTTGCCTACTCTTTCCCCAAAAAACTCCCTGAACTCAACATCCTTACCCCACCCCTCGAGATTTTTGTGGAGACTGAAACCATGATTCATACTGACAATGACCTACACATCCACCCACCTGAACTTGTCAAAGAACCACCCATAACAGAAGAAATCATCCCTGTGCCTATTCCCAAATCCAATCCCCTCATTGCTGCTGCCTCTTTGGAAGCCTCGTACATTGTCACCAATCTCCATGACCTCTCAGCCCCATTTGGAGCCCTTACAGGACTCACCCTCACCACTGACCCAAATGCCATGACTTATGCAGAAGGGTCCTTGCACTTTGAGAGCTTCGCCAATTGAAAGTCACCCTCAACTCCATGTGATGGCATGTAGATACAGTGCAGAGGGACATCGAGAACATTCTACTCTTGTACAAGTCTAGGAGGGATCATGCCTGGACAACCTAGGGCTGGCCTTGAGAAGTCAGTGACTTCTCACATAGAAGGGGGGTAATGTTACAATTTCTTTCTCTAACATCTACTTGTTACAATAGCTCCTCTTCACTTCATCACTATACTGTGTTACTTGTTTCACCTACCTGTTTCACCCCCTCATTCCACTTCCTTTTATACCTCTCTATTGTCCTCTTGACAGTATATAAACCCGTGCATGTACCATAGTTCTTTAGTTCCAACTTAGTTGAGTATTGCTCTCATCTGAACAATCTTATCGCTCTCACCTACTACCACCGCTCAAGCTACCTTTGTCGCTGTCTAGCACAGTGCCAAGGCCTGCTTTGTCCATTGACTGGGATTAAACCAAGACTCTAGTCGTCACTGTTGACTCTGTAATGAATCGAGGGCATTGGCCTTAACACTGGCTACATCTTTATGTGAATATATTTCTTCAACCAGTGCATCATTGCATGTGAGAGTACTCACCAACAAAGAAGGTGTAGCAGCTGTGGTTGGTGCTGATGTTGATGACATAACAGTCATGTCACTTGGATCGGGCTGATTAATTGGTTGAGACATATCATAATGATTCTTCTTTTGCTAATAATAGACAAGCAACTTCTTGAGGTCATTTAAAGTGCATGACTGGGGCCCATAACCTTTTAGAATAGAGGTGTGAATATAGATCAATAACATGAGGGCACATTGCATGTGAATAAAGGCAGGATATTACATGTGAGAACTGGTCTGAGATGGCGGTGATGCAGAGCCAAAGTTATTATTAGTTCAGGCACTATGTACCTTATATAGCTAATCGTGATTTACTTCTCCACTTATGGAAACTTGCGTCATACATGGATATATCCGATGCTCACTTATTCCCAACAATAACAATCATTTCTATGAGAAAAAAAAAAAAAAAAGATCTTCTCTTGATTCGTTGCTTGTGCAACTGCCATCTCAGTCTTATTTTATGTAAGCTTCCTCCCACGCTCTTTTTTTTTTTTTTTTTGCAAATAGAAATGTGCTATTGAGAAGTAGGTAGCTACAAGCTATGCTAAACTTCTGACGGACCTGGCCATCGAGTAATGAGGGAACCAAGCCCTATACAACTAGCTACTTTCTTTTTGACCTGTTCCATATGTTCACACTAGTACGAAGATTGTCGATGAGGGCCTATTCAGATTACCCCCGTCTAAAGTCCAGAAAAACAGAACGAGCCGTTGCTTAAGTGGCAATGTAAGTGGAACCTATCAAGCTCTTGACACAATGCTGAAGCGGCTGAGGGTTTTCGAGGCATTACCCACAAATGCGGCCAAGATGATGTGGGAGCTCATTGCCCACTAAGCTAGACCTAAACCTGTAAAAAATATGAAACAAAAGCTGGCCTGCTACCAGTTTTAAGCACTGAATGATGGCCCTACCCACCCGATAGGGGCAGACCACACCCCACAGTACACTCTGCCGGTAGTTGGTAAACACCTGAAAGCCTTGCGGTGAAATCTGAAAAAATTGGCCTGCTACCAGTTTTAAGCACTAAACGATGGCTCTACCCACCTGATAGGGGCAGACCACACCCCACGGTACACTCTGCCAGTAGTTGGTAAACACCTGAAAGCCTTGTGGCGAAAAGCGAAGGTATAGTCAACAGATCGATGGGATCAATAAGAACATGTGTCCCAAGGAGGGACTTGAAAACGGCTGCTGTCAATGGACAAATGAGCGGACAGCCTGAGGCAAGGGGCCAGTAAACGAAGCAACCAGCCAGAGGGGAAGAAAAGGCTGGATTCGAAAACAAGGAGGCAGATGAGGAAGGGATGATGGTGCAGGCACTCCTTGAACTCTGACTCCCATCATCTCCCCTACATCCGCCCTCTTGTTTACACATCCAGCACTTCCCTCCACATCTGCTGGTTTTTTTGTACCCTAGCCATTCGCCTCAGGCTGTCCGCTCATTTGTCCATTGACAGCAGCTTCATCGCATTCATCAATCTCATCGATCTGTCGACCATACCCCTTCTTAGGCTTCGACTTCGTAAAAAGCCCTCGGAATACCATCACTCTGGGACTTTGGGCCCCCAGCCTTGGTGAGCAAGGTGAAGATATCTTTCTTTTTCGAAGTGGATCAAGATTAGCAGGGAACGCCAGTGAACTCTGGGAACATGCGGTAACCCAGTCCTGCTTTTCAGTGCTCGACTCCGACCCTTACCGGGATAGGCCGTGTTTGTGGGTATCACCTTGAGAAACCCTCAGCCTGTATAGCTTCGCATCAAGAGCTGGTTTAGCGAGCCTCACATCGCTCCAGGATTCGCTTACATTGCCGCTTAAGCACCGGCTGTTTGGACTTTAGACTGGGGTAAACGAATAGGCCCTGGTCGTCTTTCTTTTATGACCAAAGCTCATGTGACCAGTGTCAGAATACAATAGGAAATAGCAATTCAGCAACATTGTACGTAGTGATAGGGCTAGGTCCCTTGTAATCGACAGCCAGTCTGTTCAGTAGTTAGATACCTTGTAGGTATTTAGTTTCATAATAGCAATTTTCTATGTGTAAAAAAAAAAAAAAAAAAAAGAAGGGATGATGGTGGTCGGAGTTCAAGGAGCGCCTGCCTCCCATGCTCTTCGTCCCACCAATGTCCAAGAACACATCGCAAGACTTCAAGTTAGGTGAAGATAAGAACACACGGGATCCTGGGTTGACCTTGGTACAACTCCCATGCCTCAGGTGTAATTTTCGGCTAATTTTTCTGCTTATCACTAGGTCGACGTCTCTCAATCACTCACTCATCACCAGTCTAAGAGGTTCCTGGATACGCTAGGAATCAGCCGCCCTTCGAGTCCTGTTCCTTGTACTACACATCCTTCGATGACTCAGGTGAGATAAAGGTCGTGGCCATTAACACCATTGTTAATACATGGTCTAGAGTGTGACTTCTATGCCTGATGCGTGGAATGATGGCTGGTCAATGGCTCCACCCACATCTGTATGTTTTCTATCCTTTTATGCCAAGTCATCCTCTTATCAGCATTTAGGGCCATGTTCAAGAAGTCAGATCCGATCCAAGCGAGTCAATCTTGAAAGATTTATGAAGTGTTTCTCATATTCTGTTAGAAGAAGGGCAACAAAAGGTCTCTCATGCTGATCTCGGCATAGTGGAGTTGACGATTACAGAAGTGCGTTGCCACTTATATCAAATATTGCAACAGGCTAATGATATTACAGGGCACAACTACCTGCATATGTGCACCAGGTGAAATTCCTAGCACGACTCTATCGATTAAAGTATGTTAGCTTACCTGAACTCCCGTTTATGTTTTAATCCACGATTTTACCGTCGATGCTTAACAGAACAAAGAGGAATTGCATAAGAACTCCACCACGGGTGAGGCTATAGCAGGGCTAGCTGAACCAGGAAGCAACGTTTCTGTCACAGTATGTCAAATCTTAACGGTATTGCATGGAAATAATGGCACCTGAACAGCAAGGCGTATCCGAAGTTCATGTATTCAAAGATTCGAAGAATTTCAAGATTGAAAACATGCAAATCAACTCTGCACAGAGAGACGTCAAAATTACAACAAACTATTTCGAAGGTGACCACTGTAACTGCTGCTTGTTTGCACTCTGACTGCATGTATCGTCATCAGATCGCTCGCTTAGCATGATCCCATATGCTGAAGGAGCTGGCATCGATATGACAAAGGCCTGTTTGGATGGCACGAGAACTGATATTCTGACCAAGGTTGAGGACTGGCTTGCTGCCACTCATGCAGCTACCCCGCGTGTTCTTTGGATATCGGGCCCCACTGGTACCAGCAAGTCTGCAATTGCCCACACCATTGCCCGCCGGTGGATAGACGATAAGAAGGTCATTGGATCATGCTTCTGTTTCAACCGACAGGTACCCAAGCATCATGAAAAGATGTTTAGCACCATTGCGTGCGACTTGGCGGGTCGCATGCCAGGGTTGAAGGACTATTTGATCAACATTGTTGCGACCAAGCCAGCACTTGCTACTACCCCTGATGTAACTCTGCAGTGGCGTAAGCTGATCGAAATACCTGTTGCTTCCTTTGCAGAGAGTGTAACCGGACCCATTATCTTTCTCATTGATGCACTTGATGAAAGTGGTGATGCACGCTCACGTTGTCATATCCTTTCCACCCTTACGAAAGAAGTGGTGAATTTGCCATCCAAGTTCTGCGTCCTGGTCACGTCTAGACCCCTACGCGACATCAATGAAGTATTTTGTGCTACAAGTGGTATTCAACACATGTCCATGGATCAAATTTCTAGGTCATCTACAGAATGTGACATCCAGTTCTACATCTCCCATCAATTACAGGATATCAGGCATGACTTTGATGACAAAATGCTTAGGCAACTTACCCAAAAGGCAGATGGGCTGTATGAATGGGCCCGGCTTGCTTGCGAGTACATTAGGTATACAGGTTGCTGTTTAACAAGGAGAGAACAGTTTGAGCAACTTGTGCTCACTGGTGAGGACAGGACACTTCTTGATGACATGTACAAGGTCATTCTGGAGAGTATCATGGGAAATAACCCAAAGAAGCTTGTCCTCGATCGCTTCCACTCTGTCTTGCAGTTGGTATTGTCAACACAAGAGCCACTTCCAATGGAATCTTTAGGTGTCTTGCATGATCATATGCAGAAGGGATCTGACCATTATAATGTGGCAATAATTTTGCATGATTTTGGATCACTGCTCAGTGGTATCACTGATGAATCCATGCCCATTTGTGTCATTCACTCAACATTTTATGATTTTCTTACTACTCATGATAGGAGTGGGATTTTCTTTGTTGACCTTGAAAATGTTAACCTAGAGCTAGGACATGCCTGCCTTCAAGTGATGCAGCAGCATCTCTGCTTCAACATTTGCAAACTGGAGAGCTCTTATCTTTGCAACTCAGATATTACTGACTTGGGACAACATATTAAAGAACATGTCAAACCATACTTGTCATACTCATGCCAATTCTGGTCTGAACATGTTACATTGGTACCATATGAGGAAAGATTGGCAGGGCAAATATCAGCATTTCTCTTGAATGAGAAAATACTATTTTGGTTTGAAGTTGTTGGGTTGCTTAATTTGATGAACATGGTACCAACCATGTTGAGTAATATTGCAAGCTGGACCAAGGTAAGAAGATTCAACATTTTGAGAATAAAGCAATAATACCTTGTAGGGGAATGACCATGATAATATTTTAACAGCAGCAAGGGATGGTATAAAATTCTCCAGAATGATTGGAGGCATGGTATCAAAGAGCATTCCACATTTATATCTATCTGGATTGCCTTTTCCGCCCAAGAGCAGCATTCTGAGCAAGTATGTGACCCCAAAATTTACAGGAGTGCCAAGAATTGCTCTTGGTAGACCTGCAGAGTGGCCATCACTGCAGTTATTGATCAGAGGACATGCCTTTGGAGTCACATCAGTTTCCTTTTCACCAGATGGAGGGAGAATTGCATCAGGATCTAAGGATACCACTGTCTGCATCTGGGATACTGAGACTGGGATACAAGTATGCAGTCCTCTTGAAGGGCATACTGAATGGGTCAATTCAGTTGCTTTTTCACCAGATGGAAAGAGGATTGCATCAGGTTCATTTGATACCACTGTCTGCATCTGGGATATGGAGGCTGGGATACAAGTATGTAGTCCTCTCAAAGGGCATACTGACTGGGTCACTTCAGTTGCTTTTTCACCAAATGGAAAGAGGATTGCATCAGGATCTGAGGATACCACTGTCTGCATCTGGGATACTGAGACTGGGATGCAAGTATGCAGTCCTCTCAAAGGGCACACTGACTGGGTCAATTCAGTTGCTTTTTCACCAGATGGAAAGAGAATTGCATCAGGTTCATTTGATGAGACTATCTGCATCTGGGATACTGAGACTGGGATACAAGTAGGCAGTCCTCTAAAAGGGCATACTCTCTGGGTCACTTCAGTTGCTTTTTCACCAGATGGAAAGAGGATTGCATCAGGATCTAAGGATACCACTGTCTCCATCTGGGATACTAAGACTGGGATGCAAGTATGCAGTCCTCTCAAAGGGCACACTGACTGGGTCAATTCAGTTGCTTTTTCACCAAATGGAAAGAGGATTGCATCAGGATCTAAGGATACCACTGTCTGTATCTGGGATGTTGAGACTGAGTTACAAGTGGACATTCCTGTCAAAGCACATGCTCAGTGGGCCAATTCAGTTACTTTTTCACAAGATGAAAAGAGGAGTTCAGCTCATATTATTAAGTTTGCTTATGGAATGAAGCATGCATTGAAAAGTTCTTCTCAGCTGTTTGAAAATACTCCAGAGTTACAACAAGACTGGAGAATCCATATTTCACTCCAAGATGATGGTTGGATCACTGGAGCTCAGGGTCGACTATTGATGTGGATACCACCAGCCTATACTAGAAAACCATTATTGTTACCCAAGATGCAAACCATTCTTCCAGAACCAGTATTTGAGTTGGATTTGAGCATGATGGAGCATGGTTCCACATGGAGTAAATGCTATGTAGGGTAGATAGAATATATTTACAGTGTTCTTCATTGCTGCAAACATGAGGTGTATGGAGCATGAGGGGTATGGAGTATACGTCCATAAGTAAGAAAAGTATTATAAGTGAATATAAGTCACATGATGCTTCTGATAGGCCAGAATTCGCCATCATCCAGAACTGTAGCAAGTCATATGAGCTCAGTCTCATATAGCAAGGACTAAAATTTATTTATAACTACCTGTAGCAAGTCATACAAGCTACAGGTATGAATCAGTATCATGTAAGTAATCATAAAATAGACACTATACCTCAGTCTCATATAGCAAGGACTGAGGTATGACCATCAAGCCACAAACAGCTAAACAAACAACTGTACAGTTGTCACATCAAAGTAATAAATGGAGAAATATCCTAAAATAGTAAATGCACATCTGCACCATCAGTCCATCAGCACAGTTGAATGTGCTCATGTTCAGGGTTGAACTCCAACACTCCCCCTCAAGCCCAGAATAAACTGAGCATGTTGGTGAAATGTTTTACCTTCACACTTGGCAACATTTTAGTAAGTGTATCAGCAACCATGTCCACCATCAGACAGTAAGCAAGCTTGAGGTGACCTTCATTGACTACCCATTGTATGAAGTGGAATTGGATATCAATATGTTTGGTATGTGCATGGTATTGATTATCTTTTGTGAGCACAATTGCTGACTGGTTATCGGATTGTAGTGTTATTACCCCTGCATCACTGCCAAAAATCTGGGTGACAAGCATGTGAAGCCACAAGGCTTCTTTAGCTGCATGCATGGTGGCCACATATTCTGCTTCAGTTGTCAACAATGCAATGATGTCCTGTCACTTTGAGCTCCATGAAATAGCACCCCCATTCATCAAGAAAGCATAACTGGAAATGGCTTTCTGGTCTTCATGAGTTGATCCATCTGCATCAGTATAGCCTACTAACTCCATTTCTTGTTTTCCATAGGTCAATTGCAAGTCGATGGTCCCAGCAAGGTAGGTGAAGACTCAGCACACAGTGTTCCAATGAGCACTTCCTGGTTTTTCAAGAAAACAAGACAGAAAACTGATGGTGTATGTGATATCTGGCCTCATCCCTACTGACACATATTGTAGTGAACAAACAGCCTCACAATAAGGCCTGTTTTTTATCTCAGCAAATTCCTGCAGTGTCTGGGGACTATCAGCAGTCAACAACTTCAGGCCAGGGTCCATTGGTGTAGCAATGGGCTTAATATCGTCAAAACCAAATCATTGGATTATTGATTGGATATATGAGGTTTGAGAGAGTGACAAGGTACATTCTTCATGGTTTTGTTTCACAGCAAATCCTAAAATCCAATGAATATCACCCATATCACTGATTTTAAAATTTTTCTTCAGCTCCCCCTTAACCTTGTCCATCAGTGCAATTGTTGATGTAATGATTGTCAAATCATCAACATGTGTGACAATTATAATCACAGCAACACCCTCAATGTGGTAGAAGACTGCTTGATCGACCTCAGATCAATCCATCTTCAAGCCATCATGTAAGACCTTCCATAAGGTCTTGTACCAGTCATGTGCTGACTGTTTTAATCCATAAAGTGGATGGAGGAGCTGCAAGACTTTCGATTTTTCTTTTGTTAAGGCCAGGCCAGGTGGAAGTCACATGAAGATGATTTCACCATCTTCAAATGATCCATTAAGGTAAGTGCTCTTAATATCAACTTGATGGATCTCATAGTCATGTTGAGTGGTGTAGGCTAAAACGAGTTGAATTGATGCGAGTTTGGCAACCAGTGCATAGGTATCGAAAAAATCAACACCCAGGATTTGAGAAAATCCCTGTGCAACCAGCCATGCCTCGCAGCACATAACATTACCCACCAAGTCCCATTTCAATGCAAAAACCCAACAGCAGCCAACTATGTTGGCATTTTTAGGTGTGTCTTCCAGCTGCCATGTTCCATGTGCCTCTAATGATGCTCACTCTTCCTCAATAGCCTCTTTCCACCTCACCCAATCAGGATGGCGCATTGCCTCAGTGACAGATTGCAGCTCTAGCCTAATTACCTCCCCTACCTTCACAGCAAGTGCAAGACCATTAATTTCTTCATCAAGGACAGGCATTGTTGCATGTTGAATTCCAGCAGGTAATTTATTTGTTCATCCATCAGCCATAAATTCACCTGACATGATATCTTGAACATAATGGCTCAGTTGGCATGTGCACAATGAACAATGGACTTCAGGCAAAGAAGAGTTAGCGGGTGGCAATGGTGGATTAGAAGGTGGTGTAGGAGATGACTTGGATGTCTCAGGTGCGGATTCATACTCCTCCCCCTCATCCACAGCATCTAACACCTCTTGTTCCTCAGCAGAATTATCACTGCCATTCACACTCCCCTCAATATTTCTCTCAGCCTGGTCTGTATGATTAACATGATCTCTGTATGTTAGGACAAGCCTAAACACAACCCAAAAGACTCATGAGAAGGACGGCTTGTTCAGCCAGAGACAAAGACTATTGCTCAAGAAGAAGTGTCTAGGACACAAACTATCTAGAGTCTTAGGGACTTGCTACCTAAGACGACAACCCTTATATACCTCTCTCCTGGTCTGTGTGCAGACAGTGTGCAGCTAAAGTCCCTCACAATAGGGACAATGCGCAGCAGCTAATCCTGTGCCCATATGACCATACCTGGAGCTACTCTCCTGCATCAACACACTGTCCTTCCATCTTCGGCCACACTTATTGTTCTGCGTCTCGGCCGATTCCCACATATGCCAGTACCAAGTCATTGGTACTCTTCGGCATTCCCATGTTGCCCCTCAGGCGCCATGCTGCTCATGATTCCTTTCATAGCATAGGCCCATCATTGGGCTGCGATCCCTGTCAGCACTCAGTATGTCCCATAGCCGATGCTGACCTAACCACCTTCCATATAAGGGTTGCAGTCCTAACATAGCCAGCCCCTGCAACCGCAGTGTCATCTAAGTCCTGTTTCTATATGTTTGAGTGCAAATGAAAAGATAAAAAGAAAAAGAAAATATGTCTTGACTCCTCTAGTCCATATCTTCATATATGTCATTGACGTCATTACTGTAAAAATTGTATAGGATGAGTTATGCTCATAACATCACCCCCCCCTTAAGGCCTCGCATCCCAAGAGGTGGACATCCCCCCATCCACATAGTGTGGATCACCCTTCATTTGTTCGTAAAAGCGGTCTAGCCACTGGGTCTGTTCTTCAGGCATCAAGCCTGATCGTTCTGAATCGTCATCCTCCACCTCTATGGTGGTTTTCCATTGAACAGTTTTCTTCATAGGGCATCCAACACCCTTAATCCTTTTTTGATGTTCCTCCTCTGACTCGCTGCTTTCCTTAGCAGCTATCGGTTTCACCAGTTTTTTCAAGATTTTCTTTTGAAGACACTCAGTGTCTTTCTCATGCACTCAACGCTCCTTGTCTAATTCTTCTTTTTCACCCCTCTTTGGGAAATCAAGCATGGGTGACCGCCCACCACACTCCAGATCTCTGGAGAACGTCCCATCAGTATTGTCCAGAAGCTCCATTATCGCCTTCCAGTCCCCTTTCCAATTGTGCCATCTGCCGAACCGACCATCCTCCCAACCAAAAAGTTTCTGCCTGTCTTTCCAATGAGTTCCCCAACTTTGTTTGTGCTTTGGTGCACTAGGGGTTTGTCATGGAATTGTCATCATGAATTGGATGTAAACTTTCCCATCCCTCAGGTTTCTGATGCACTTTGGTGCATCGGGATTTTCTTTGTGAAACTTTTTGACCTTCACCTGTGCATTGGTGATGTTATCCGCTGGTTCCCAGGTGGATTCCTCCACCAGATAGTGTTTCCATTTTACGAGGTATTCCAACCTCCCACTGCTTCATCCACTGATGCAGCTATCCATTATTTCTTCAACCTCATATTCATCCTCCTGGGACTCTTCTATCATCTGCGTGTCCTTGCACGCTGCTGCCTTTGCTTTTTGCTTAGGGAACTCTGGTTCCTTGTATGGTTTCAACAAGACTTTGTTGAAGACATTGTAGACCCACCACAATGCTGGGATTTTTAATTTATATGATGATTCACTGACTTTGGCAAGGACTTCTAATGGGCTGACAAATTTTCCGTCAAGCTTCTTAGTTGCTCAAATGACCAGAAGGTTTGTACTGAGGTAAACCTTGTCACCAGGTTTATACTCTCATGCTGTTTGACAGTGACTGTCATACCACTCTTTCATGATCTGAGCGGCTTTCTCTAAAGCCTTTTTTGCCTTAGCATGCATGTCCTCTATTTCTTTTGCCAGTTGTTCCACCACTACTGCTTTTGGCACATAAGTGGGGTCTAATCCCTTGTTTGGATGTCGTCCATAGTTCATGAAGAATGGAGTAAAGCCCATTGCTGAATGGACCCTATTGTTGTGGCAGAATCATGCCACTGACAACCAATCACTCCAGTTATCTTGTTGATTATTTATGAATATGGTCAGGAATTCCTTTACTTCCTGATTTACTTGTTCAGTTTGTCCATCCATCTGCAGGTGATAGGCCATCGATCTATTGGCCTTGATCCCCAACATTCCGTATAGGTCATTCATGAATTTCAAAGCAAACTGGGGTCCTCTGTCACTTATCACTTTTCTTGGGAGGCCGTGCTCCCTGAAGACGTTATCCCTGAACAGCACTGCTGTTCCTTGTGACATAATTTCCTTTGTGGTAGGTAAGAAGTACAACTTCTTGGTGAACCTATCCACAACCACCATGATTGTGTCCATCCCTTTTGATTCAGGTAACAGCCCCATGAAGTCTACTGAGATGACTTCCCATGGTTCTGTTGGGACCTCGTTTGGTCGGAGTGGTGCCACATGCACTTGTTGATCTGGTTTTGCCTTCTGGCATGTTTTGCAACCTGGAATGTAATGTTCTATATCTTCGCACATGTTTGGCCACCAGAAATTCCTCGTCAAAGACTCCAAAGTCTTGGCCACTCCTGAATGTCCCCATGAATGATGGATTGCAATAATATCTTCTCACAATGCCATGACTGCCGGTACATATACTCGTCCCTTTTCTAACTTGTATTCTCCTCTGGCCTTCTCAAGGCCCTTGACAACCTGTGTCTCCCACTGCCTCCTGGGCACATCTTTAATGTCCTTCATGATGTCGTCTATGGCCCAATCATCATCAAACACCCATATGAAGAGATGTTCTTTGAGCAGAACCACCCCTTCATTGTCACTTTCTCCTCGGGCATGTCCCACCCTTCTGGATAATAAGTCCACCTTCATATTGGACTTCCCGCTTCTGTGTTTTATGACAAAATTGTAATCCTGCAAATCCATCACCCATTGCACCTGCTGTCGATTTAGATTTTGTGCCTTTCTAAAATACATTAAGTTCTGGTGATCTGTCAGAACTTCAATTGTGTGTTTTGCCCCTTTAAGATAATGGGACCATTCATAGAAAGCATGCATTACTGCGAGCATCTCTTTATTGTAGATCTCGTAGTTTCGTTTGGCCTTGTTAAGGGATTTTGAGATGAAAGCCACTGGCTTCCATTTGTCGTTTTCCACCTGCTGCAATAAAATTCCTCCAATAGCAAAGTCAGAGGCGTCCACCTCTACTCAGAACTGCCCATCTTCACTTGGGATTCGCAGTACTAGCTCCTCTGCAATAGTCTTTTTTAGCATATCAAATGCTTCATCCTGTAATTCTGTCCATTTCCACTCGTCTTTTCCTGTAAGACAAGTTAATGGCTTGGCCACTTTGGCAAAGTCCTTCACAAAGCATCGGTAAAAGTTTACGAAGCCCAAGAACTGTTGGACTTCCCGCTTGCAAGTTGGCTTAGGCCAATCGGTTACCACTTTCACCTTGGCAGACTCCATTCAAACTGAATTCTCGCTGATGACTACTCCCAGAAAATCCATTTCTCGTTTGTCGAAGAAACATTTCTCCGGTTTTCAACGACAACTTATGCTCCTCTAATTTTGCCAATATATGGTTAACCTGTACTGTATGCTCCTCCTGATTTTTTGAAAATACAAGGATGTCGTCCATGTATATGACAACCCATCCTTCTGCTATTTTGACTCTGAAGATGTCATTCATCATTGTTTGGAAAGTGGCCAGCAAATTTGTGAGTCCAAAAAACATAACCAAGGGCTTGAAGAGTCCTCTATTGGTTTGGAATGCTGCCTTCCACTCGTCTCCTTCCTTGATGCATATGTTGTTATATCCCCAACGTATATCTATCTTCGAAAAGACCTTGGCCTGTGACAGCTTGTCCACTAGTTCCCCTATCAATGGTAGTGGATATCAGTTTTTGACTGTCATTTCATTAAGTCGTCAGTAGTCCTGTACTGGTTGTAACTTCCCATCCTTTTTCTTTACAAAGAAGAAAGGAGATGCCATCGGCGATTTGCTCAACTGAATTCTTCCAGAATCCAGGTTTTCTTTAAGAAATTCGTCCAGCTGTGACTGCTCATCCCAGTTTAATGGATATATTTTGCAGTCAACTGGGTTAGACCCAGGGATCAACTCAATAGCATGATCCCATTGCCTCCATGGTGGTAACTCATTGAAAGTCTCTTTTTCAAAGACTTTTCGGTGTTTCAGGTAATGTCTGGGGACCACTTCCTCCAGAGTTTGTTTTTTAGTTTTCTCCACTTCCTCCACTGCTATTTTTGTAGCAGTTGACGCATAGGCTCTGACGTGTAATTCCGGTTCACCAATGTGAACAGCCAACAATCATTCTCCTTCCTCAAGGAACTGAGCTACATCGATCTCATCCTCTGGTTCCTGAACTGATGAGGACTTCCAACATGTGCCCAGACATCGATTAAACTCCAGGGATTGTTTTTTCCAATTGATGGTTGGGTTGTGAAGTCGCAACCAATCAAATCCCAAGAACAGGTCCATTTTGCCAATGTTCATGACCACACACTCCATGATCTCCTTGTGGTCTCCAATCCAGAGTTTGACTTCAGCCATATACTCCAATGAACCCATTGAGTTTGTAGTTCCATCTGCATTGTACACTGGTACTGGTCAGATCAATCATCATTTGGCTATTTGATGTTGTTCTACAAACTCCTTGCTAATGCAAGACCCCGTACATCTGGAGTCTAACAGCATTTTCACCAGAATAGTTGTCAATGTGTCCAAGGTGGTTATGGTTCCTTTTAGGTCCAACTCGTTTTTTCCTGTCCCTTGCACTTTCTTTTCCTGTAAGTGTACCAAGTTCCACATAGCATCTGCCTCCGTCATAGCGTTCAACTGATTGACCAGTTGTCCATCTGCCTCCTTTACCCATTTGGTGCTTACCCATTGTTGTAAACATTCTACTGCTATTTGTTTGGGCTGTTCCCAAATCCTTCTCAATACCCATTGTGGGGACCATGTCTTCAATCTTTCTCCTTGTTTTGTGCTCACTCTTAGGTTTCTCAAGCAATGTACGTTCCCTTTGCATTCATAAAGTAAGTCATGCATTTTAATTCGGGAGTCTACATATGGTACATCACTATCCGAAACCTGAGTAGCAGCCAGCAGTGCTGAGTGCTCGCCTACTGGCTTTCTGCAAAATCCGAGACTTCTTCTATATGTGCTATAGGGGTCGTTTCCCCTTTCTCGACATATCTGACAACCTGTTTCCCTTTGTCTCCCGCTGCTATCTTTTTTGGTTCCCTACATCTCCATGCTATATGCCCCTCTTTTCCACAGTTATAACATATAGGGGGTGGTCTGGGTCTCTGTGGCTCTGGACAATTCCTTCCTGCATGTCCCAACTTTCCACAATTGTAACACCTTTTTACAGGTTTTTTCTCTGTATCCACATCCATGGCATTGGGATCAGATCAACTTCCTGATGTGACTGGGGATGGTGCTCTGAATTGCCACTGAGGTCTACTGTTAGGGGCTGGGGTGCACTCTTTATATTCCTGTTGGGTTCTCAGGGGTCCATAAGCTTCATTAGCTTTTCAATAAGCCCTTGCGAGTGCTGTAACCTGTGTCTGGATTTGGTGCAAAGTAGCATTGTCTGCCAATCCCCCATAATGGATTAATTCCCTCCAAGTGCTGGATTGAGGTGATTCTGGAATTGCAAGATCAATGCTTGATCATTCCAGTCGGTTAACGAGGTAAGAGAATTGAATTTGATGATGTAGTCTTCTACTATCATTGTCCCTTGTTGGAGTTTCAACAGTGCCTTGATAGCCTTTTCCTTTGTCTCTGTAGACATGAAGAAGTTGTGCATTTGCTGTTTAAAATCCATCCAATCCTGGAAAGGGAATTGGTTCTCCAATGGTCATCTGACCCATGCCCAGTCATTGGCAGTGCTTTCTCCTGTATTGAGCTGTGTCCAATCTAGCTCCATACTCCATCCATTGTTACTTATCTTGTCCTGGAACTCCTGCTGTGCCTCCTGAAAGGCTTTTAATTTCACACCACTCCAGTCTGCCACCCTGTTATCCTTTCTGCCTTTAATCTGGTATAAGCAGATCGAAACTTTTCATAGGTCCTTTGTCTCGTTTGCCAAGATGAAATATGTTTCCATTTGGCGTAACCACCCATCTACTGTTCTAGGATCTCCTTGATAGAAGTCAGGCATTTCTGCCTTAGTAAGGGGACCTGGTTCTCGACGATTAGACCATTGGTACTCGTTAATCATGGAGGCAAGAGCTTGTCCTGCACTGGTGATTGCCCACTGCCTTTCTTCCACTTATCAGTGTATTTTGTCCTCTTGAGCTGCGACTGCTGCAGCTGGCTGAGTGGCAGGTAAAGGGTCAAGTGTCTGGGTATCTTGCCAGTACTCTCTCCATCCTAGTACTGCTTGGTAGGCATGAGTGACCATGTCAACTGTGAGCCTAAAGGGGGTGGTGCCCAGCTTGTAATGACTCATGCCTTCTCAGTTGAGACATTCAATGTGGAACCATCCTCTGCAATTGCTGTTGTACCTTTCAATGTGCAGAGTAGTGTCTTGTGTGTATGACTTTTGAATAATAGTAGTCACATTGGATTCTTGCAAGTTGTGGTCCCAAGAGCAGATTTCCTGTATCTGCAGGTAAGCCAGCCATAGAAATTCGTCCCAGTACTGTTTTTTGATCAAGACCAGGTAACAGTAGCCTGGTATATCTGGATTGAAGCCACTGTTGGCCCAGGACATTTTTGGGTAAGGGTAGGGCAACCATGCCTCCCTTTCTACAATCCTTCTCCATTGATCAATTTCTCTTTGTTTGTGAGCATTGTTTGCTCCCTGCAGGTACTCTTCATTGGAGAGCCAATCCGCTGCAGTGGGTACACCACCATGCCAATGTGCTGCGTCACCTCCCTGAGTGATGACTCATGCCTTGTTTTCCTTGCCAGTTTGTGCTGCCACTGCATATGACTGCACTGGTTGCACAACCGGTTTAGGTTCTACTACTGCTGGGTATGTTCATCCAGCCACCTCTGCATAGGCCTGTTCAACCGTGACTGTTGTCCTGAGGTTGACTCTTTTAATTGGTGTTTGGGTGAGCTTCTGCTGTGCTGCCCTTCATTTGGACTTTGACTGTCCACCAAATCGCACCATCCATGTATAATGGGAGACCTTGTGTAGGTCTACTAGCTTGTCCCAGGTATACTCAATGTTGTCTCGATGTATAGCTGACTCCTCGATAATATGACATCATCCAGGTCAAATACTATCTTGGATTGCGAAGACCACCATATCATCCCTAAGCTCCGGTTCCCAGTTAATGATGTTGTAGAGAGTAGGCCATGCTGGCCAGTTGTACTTGTCGTAGTACTCTTCTTTGAACAGATACATGTAGCAGTATCCATTCTCTCTCCACTGGTTGGGTGCTATGGGACTCCTGGCCCTTGGCCCTGGTAATTGCGCCTTGACACTAGTGCACCATCCCAGTAACCTAGCTTTGTGGTTGTTCCACAAGTCCTCTCCGATATCTTTGAGGAAATGATCTAACCCGATAGAATGGAGATGGTGTCGAGGCTCTGTGATGAGCCGTTCTGGTGTCCTGGAAATGATAGCCCCAGGTGGCTTTGTGATGAGAAGGGGATCAAATCGGATTCCCCTGTGGCGTTCCTCCTCTTCCTGTTCACTGTTATGAGCACACCTCATATTTCCAACTTTACAGTAACGACATCAATGACACTCATGAGGATACGATCACGAGGAGTCGGAGGATATTTTTCTTTTCTTTTGATCTATTTTATTTCGCTCGAACGTCTAAGAACAAAGACTACTCGACGAGACTCTAGGAGGATGGCCTACGAGAACTGCGGGTCCCTATAAGGAAGGAGGTTAGGTCAGCATCGGCTATGGGTATAGACCGAGTGCCGACTAGGATGCAGCCCGATGATGGGCCTATGCCATGAAAGGAATCATGAGTGGTACGGCGCCTGAGGGGCGACATGGGAATGCCAAGGAGAACTGAGTCAACAGTATGGCGTGCATGGGAATCGGCCAAGAGCTTGAACAATAACAAGGCTGCATGCGGACAACCCAGGAGTTGGGTGTGGGAAGGAGATCTCCATAGAAGGTCTAATGGGCGCAGAGTTAGCTGCTGCGCATTGATCCCCAGTGAGGGACTTTAGCTGCGCGCTGTCTGCACACAGACCAGGAGAGCGGTATATAAGGGCCGTAGTTTACAGTAGGAGACTCTTAAGTCTCTAGATAGTCTATTGTCACTAGACATAGCTACAGAGCAATCAGAATCGTCTTTGACCTAACAAGTCAGCACTTGAGTCATATAGGTTGTGTCTAGGCAGTCCTGACATAATCTAGAGACTTTCTTCTCTACCCCATGGTACTGTCCAGCACCGAGCACACCGCTCATAGTTGCTCCTGACAATCCACAGCCTAGTTTCTATCTTTGACGGTAGTAATCCGATTATCCCAGAACCGTCGGCGACATCGACTACAACACATTTTACTGTCAACGGGTCTCGAACGAGAGATCCTCAATACACCTGTAGGGCCTGTCTACCAAACAGTTATGGACGAGAGTACAAGTTCACTCGGGAGCAGCGTAGGCAGGAGACCATAGACGTGCCCAGGGTAACATACACTGTAATTGCGGAAAAGTTCAGGGAACAAACGAAACAACCTGACAACTGTGCATATCAAGGCTGAGACAAAGTCCTCTCATACCCTCTGTACTAGCAGCCCTACCTGATTTCGGGCTGATAACTAGGCACAAGGACATTGAGGCGAACTGCTGGGTGCACATTGTTGAGTAGCTTGCGGACCCATGACACTGCAGACAGTATCTCTCTTGTTTCCCAAGAGATGTCATCGACAGGCATGGATTAACCGACAGCTGATTGAACAGAACTATTGTCAGTGGAGGGCCTGAAATAGTTTGAAGATTATTTTTACAGGAAAAATCCTACATCATCCCTCATCGAAATGAATTGCTCATTCAAATATATACTACCTCATGCCCAGGCAACACTTTCGGAGATTGGATGCATCTTCAAAGCGGACTGGGTAACCGATTACAATAGGGTCTCAGCTAGACCAAAAGAAATAACCAGCGACATCATTTACTGCCGCTATGATAACCACATACGATTGTGGTGGACGTTCTTGAAAGAACAAAAACGAGAAAGGCAAGCACACGCACAAAACATAATCCGGCAACAAGAAGCCGAAGAGACGAGAATCCAGGAAGAGGCATGGAACACCTTATTGGAACAACGAGCAGTAAACCAAACTGCATTACGGGCAAAATGAGCTCTCGAAAGAGCACACAGGGAATACCTGACCTTGATCAATTTATTAAATGAATCATTCAAAGGGGACGCATCCAGTCCTGTATGGAAGGCGCTCATGGCATCAGAGTATAATCAATGGATCATGGTGATCATTGATGGAGAAAAAGCCATCCGAAATCACGGAATAGCACTGCATACAATACACTATGAACATCATATAAAAGAATTATACGAGCACGAAGGCATGACAATGGAACATGCCGACTGGAATGCATTAATGCATGCGTTAAATGGAAACATCTTACCAGGCTTTTGGTGGACAATTCATATGGGCCCCATACCAGAGCAACTTGCACCTATGGTTCCAGGGTTCTGTTACCTCTGTCTTATCAAACCAGAGTACTGGAACAAGTATGAGTGGCCTGCATACCCCACCATCGAAGCTATCTGGCAGATGGAGAAACAATTCCGCAAGGAAGGAATTAGAACCAGGTGGACTGCCACCGAACGACCTGACATCGTACATGTAGGCCTAGATATGGCTGACACCAATGGATGGGACATGGTGGAAAGATTACTCACCAGTGGTCACCGAACGCTCCGTGTAGGAGCAGAGCAAATGGAGAATCCCGAGATAGGCGAAATCATCAGCCTAGGGGAAGGAAGCGATTTGGGAGAACCAGAGCAACCAGTGCGATCAGACGCAGCGGCAGCTCTGGTAGAAATAGACCCTTGTCTATGGAATGGTTGTCCAGGACTAACTGAACAACAACAAAATAAGTTACACCCAAAACACCCAGGGTACTGTTACCTTTGGTTAGTAAAATGAGAATACTGGAATGCATACAAATGGCTGGCATATCCAACCATCAGGGAAATCTATGGATGGGATCCGGAACTCATGGACAAAGACCGACCTATATACTGGAGATGCACCAGAGGGTGCGACCGCATGTGGCACTATGTTCGAGTGTCTGGGGAACCTGGCGGTTGGCCATGGATGAAAGCCATGATGTGGCAGGGATATGGATCACACCGGGTCGGAGTAGGAGCCTTTAGACTCACCACCGATATGATTGTCAATGCCTACCAAGCAATACTTGGATGGAGGGAAAACTGGATGGATACCCAGACCATAGAACCACTCCCACAAACTGCACCGGCAGAAGCATATGCCGCCAGAGATAATGAATCCATTGTCAGGAAGAGGATAGACAATGGGCAATCACCAACGCTGGACAAGCTCTTGTAGCCATAATAAATGAATACCAGCAAAGCAGCAGACCAGAATCAGGACCCCTCACAAAGGCAGAAATGCCTGATTACTACCAAGGGGATCCACGAATGGTCGATGGGTGGTTACACCAGATGGAAATATATTTCATGTTGGCAAGAGAAACCGATGCCAAAAGAAAAATTTCCATATGCCTTTACCGAATGAAGGGAGGAAAAGGAGACAGGGCTGCGGATTGGAGTGGCGTCAAGCTCAAAGCACTTCAAGAAGCACTTCAGGAGTATCAGGACAAAATAGACAATAGCGGTTGGAACTCACAGCTTGACTGGCAACAGTTAAACGAGGGAGAATCTACAGAGGATAATCGAGCATGGGTGCGACAGCCATTAAATAATCAGTTCCTGTTCATGGACTGGGCCGATTTCAAAAATCAAATGCATGACTTCTTTATGTCAACAGAAATGAAGGAAAAAGCAATTGAAGCCCTGCTCAAACTATGACAAGGGACAATGATAGTCGAAGACTATATCATAAAATTCAACTCCCTTACCTTGTTAACCAATTGGAATGATCAAGCCCTGATCTCTCAATTCCAAAACAACCTCAACCCAGCCTTAGGAAGGGACTTGATTCGCTATGGAGGACTCCCGGATAATGCCACATTACAGCAAATCCAGACACGAGTCACTGTGCTTGCACGAGCATACCGGAAAGCCAATGAAACCTATGGCTTCCCTAAAGCATGTCAGGAGTACCAAGAACTGACTCCGAGTACAAATCCTCATCCCCAATATCAATATAAAGCACCTGCACCCTTTGCGACCAGTAGTCAAGACCCAAATGCTATGGACGTCAACAGAAAACCACATAACAAAAACTGGTGTTTTAATTGTGGGAAGGAGGGGCATACCAGTTGGAGATGTCTGCAACCTAGACCAATACCCGAATGCGCCAATTGTGGCAAGAAGGGACACCAAACGGAAAGGTGTTGGGAAAGGAAAAGAATTACAGCCGGAGATAAAGGCAAACAAGTTATACGAGCAACCAGCACAATTAAACGCAGCGGCAGCTCAGGGGAAATGACCCCAGAAGGATGTGCCAAAATCGAGGAGGTCTTGGATTTTGGAGAAAGCCAGTAGACAAACACTCTGTCTCACTGGCCTCTAGTTCAAGTTCTCTTAGTGGTGTACCAGTATCAGTAGATTCCCAAATTAACATGCATGCTTTACTCTATGAATGCAAAGGGAGCATACACCACATAAGGAACTTAGAAATGAGCGCAAAACCTGAAAAACGATTGAAAGTATGGACACCGCTGTGGGTACTAAAATGTATCTGGCAACAGGATGAACAAACAGCAATTGAATGTCTATGACAATGGGTAGACAACAAGAGAGTCCAGGAAGTAGATGGGAAATTAATCCAGCAATTAAATGCACTGTCAGAAACTGATGCCCTTTGGAACCTGGTCCACTTAAGGGAAAAAGTGGTACAAGGAATAGGGAAGCAAGAGCTGGACTTAAAAGGAATGCTCACCACTATGGATACTTGTCAATCCACCAACATAACTATGCTATTGGATTCTGGATGTACCGCCTTGTGTATAAGCAAGGAATTCGTTGAGAAACATAGGATGAACAAAAAGAAATTGTTATGTCCAATACCAGTATATAATGCGGATGGTACTCGGAATGGATCAGGAAGTGTGGAGTACTTTGTCCAGTTCAAGTTACGAATAGGATCACATGAAGAAATAATGGACTGTGCTGTAGCCACACTCAGCAAAACAGACCTGTTTCTAGGGCATGACTGGTTGGAACACCACAACCCAACCATCAACTGGAAAAAGAAATTGCTGGAGTTTAACTGTTGTCCCGGTACCTGCTGGAAACCGTCCTCGGTGCAAGAACCCGAGGATGAAATCGATATTTCATACTGTCTACATGAAGGGGATCGCCTTCTAGCTGTTCACATTGGAGAACCCAAATTACAAGTACAGGCCTTCGCCTCAACCGTGACAAAGATAGCAGCAGAACAGGCAGGGAAAGAAAAGAAGCGAACACTTGAAGAGGCAGTCCCTCACCACTACCTAAAGCATTGAAAAGTATTTGAAAAAGAGACATTCGATGAACTTCCACCAAGGCGACAATGGGACCATGCTATTGAGTTAATTCCTGGCTCTACTCCAGTAGATTGCAAAATCTACCCTCTAAATTGGGATGAACAACAGCAGCTAGATGAGTTCCTAAAGGAGAACTTGGATTCCGGATGAATCCAAGCTAGTAAATCCCCAATGGCATCACCTTTCTTTTTTGTTAAAAAGAAGGATGGAAAACTCTGACCTGTACAGGACTACAGGAAATTGAATGAGATGACAGTCAAAAACTGCTACCCCCTACCTCTTATAGGAGAACTTGTAGACCAGTTATCACAAGCAAAAGTCTTCTCCAAAATGGATATATGTTGGGGATATAACAACGTACGAATTAAAGAAGGGGATGAGTGGAAAGGCACATTCAGAACCAATCAAGGACTGTTCAAACCACTTGTAATGTTTTTCGGTCTAACAAATTTGCCCGCTACCTTCCAAACAATGATGAATGACATATTTCAAGTCGAAATTGCAGAAGGATGGGTCATAATCTATATGGATGATATCCTAGTATTCTCAAAGAACCAAGAAGAGCACACTAGGCACGTGAACCGTATACTGGAAAAGTTAGAAAAACACAAATTGTCACTCAAACCCGAGAAGTGTTTCTTCGATAGAAACGAGATCGACTTTTTAGGGGTCATTATTGGGAAGGATACAGTACGAATGGATCCGGCAAAAGTAAAAGCGGTATCCGAGTGGCCTAAGCCAAAATGCAAAAAAGAAGTCCAACAGTTTTTGGGCTTCGTCAACTTCTATCAACAATTTGTATGGGACTTTGCCAAATTAGCAAAACTGTTGACACGGCTTACCGGAAAAGAAGAATGGCTGTGGATGCAGCTGCAGGATGAAGCCTTTGACAGGCTCAAAAAGACTATTATGGAAGAAGTGGTACTACGAATTCCGAACAAAGAAGGGCAGTTCCGAGTAGAAGTGGATGCTTCAGACTTCGCCATCGGAGGAATCCTATCGCAGCAAAGAGAGGACGGGTTGTGGAAACCCATGGCTTTCATTTCCAAATCCTTAAACGACGCCAAGCGAAACTATGAAATATATGACAAAGAAATGCTCGCGGTAATGCACGCCTTCTACAAATGGGTGCATTACCTCAAGGGAGCCAAGAAAACCATTGAAGTTCTAACAGACCATCAGAACTTAACATATTTCCGAAAAGCTCAAAATCTCAACTGGCGTCAAGCAAGATGGGTAACAGACTTGCAAGATTACAATTTTGTAATCAAACACAGAAGTGGCAAGTTGAATACAAAGGCTGACCTACTGTCCCGAAGGGCAGGACATGACAAGGGAGAAAACGATAACGAAGGGATAGTTCTGCTCAAGGAACACCTCCTTGTCAGGGTATTTGATGACGACCGAGCAATAGACACCATCATCAAGGATATCAAAGAAGTCCCTCATTGGCAGTGGGAGACCCAGGTAGTAAAAGGATTAGAAATTGCCAGAGGAGAGTACAAGATTGACAAAGGACTGATAACCTGGCAGGGATGCGTATACATACCAGCAGTAATGGCGCTATGAGAAGATATCATAGCGATACATCACTCATGGGGACATTCGGGCATTGCCAAAACATTGGAATCACTCACCCATAACTTTTGGTGGCCCAACATGAGAAAAGATATTGAATGCTACATCCCAGGCTGCAAAACCTGTCAGAAAGCAA
Organism: Amanita molliuscula; assembly: GCA_023014405.1. Taxonomy (NCBI): domain Eukaryota; kingdom Fungi; phylum Basidiomycota; class Agaricomycetes; order Agaricales; family Amanitaceae; genus Amanita; species Amanita molliuscula. The sequence goes on from JAEBUP010000068.1 coordinate 171,594, forward strand.
AGCCAGACAGGATTGCCCGAGCCGCCCTGCTACAACCCAACGAAGTTCCCTCCGAACCTTGGGAAATCATTTCAGTCGACTTTGTCAGACCATTACCAGAGTCCAAGGGAAACAACATGGTCCTGGTTATTGTTGATAGGTTTACAAAGAAAACTTATTTCCTACCAACAACCTCCGAAATAACTTCACAAGGAACAGCGGTGCTGTTCTGAGATAACGTCTTTAGGGAGCACAGACTCCCCAGAAAAGTAATTAGCGATCGAGGCCCCCAATTTGCCTCAAAATTCATGAATGACCTATACGGGATGTTAGGGATTAAAGCCAATAGGTCAACAGCTTACCACCCTCAAACGGATGGACAAACAGAACGAGTAAATCAAGAATTGAAGGAGTTTTTAACAATCTTCGTCAATAACTGACAAGATAACTGGTCAGATTGGTTATCGGTGGCCCAATTCTGCCACAACGACAGAGTCCATTCCGCTACAGGATTTACACCCTTCTACATGAATTACAGGCGACACCCAAACAAGGGTCTTGACCCCACTTATGCACCAGGGGCAGTGGCGGTCAAACAGTTGGCAAAAGAATTGGAGGATGTCCACACCAAGGCAAAATTGGCATTGGAAAAGGCAGCGCAAGTTATGAAACAGCGCTATGACACGCATCGATGACAAGCCATGGAATACAAACCTGGCGATAAGGTTTACCTTAGCACGGAAAACCTACCAGTCATCCTCGCCACAAAAAACTAGATGGAAAGTTCGTCGGACCTTTGGAGGTACTTGCCAAAGTAGGAGAATCCTCATATAAACTAAAAATCCCAGCGTCATGGAAAATCTATAATGTCTTCAATGAGTTTTTGTTAAAGCCGTATAGGGAACCAGTTTTCCCTAAACAACAGGCCAAAGCAGCAGCGTGCAAGGACGTGCAGATGGTGGAAGAATCCCAGGAGGGAGAATATGAAGTCAAAGAAATCCTGGAAAGCCGAGTAAGCGGTAAAGGAAGAGCGAGGCTGGAATACCTCGTAAAATGGAAAAACTATCCAGTGGAAGAGTCCACCTGGGAACCAGTAAAAAATGTTGTCAACGCACCCACTAAAGTCAAAAAATTCCATAAGGAAAACCCAGATGCACCAAAACTCGTCAGAAACATACGAGATGGGATCCTGTATGTCCAGTACACCAAGACAAAGCCAAAACAAATTTCTAATGTACCCAAACAACCGGCTAAGAACAAGGAAAGTCATGGGACTCATTGGAAAGACAGACAAAGGCTATTCAGATGGGAAGATGGTCGTTTTGGACCAAAGTACCTAGAAAACATGGAGCGCAGATGGCGCAACTGGAAGGGCAATTGAGTGGCAATAATGGAATTGCCTGACAACACTGATGGGACGTTCTCCAGAGACCTGGAGCACGGCGGGTGGTCTAAACCTGTGCTTAATTTCCCTCAGAAGATGGAACAGGAGGAGCTAGCAGAGGAAAAAAGAGCTCAGGAGAAAGATATGGTGGTACTCACCAAGAAAATATTAAAAAAGGAGACAGCAGTGGCTGCAAAAGAAAGCAGCGAGTCAGAAGATGACCAACAGAGGAGGATTACAGGTGCAAGATGCCAAAAGAAACCACTGGTCAACTACAAGACCACCATAGAAGACGTTGAGGACATTGATTCTGAACAGACCAGGCTGTCACCCAATGACCAATGACCGTGCTTGGACGCATTTTATGCATGCATGAAGGAGGATCCAAGATATGTGGACTCCACCATGTCAGCCTCTCGGGATGCGAGGCCTTGAAGGGGGGGTGATGTTATGAGCACACCTCATATTTCCAACTTTACAGTAATGACATCAATGACACTCATGAGGATACGATCATGAGGAGTCGGAGGATATTTTTCTTTTCTTTTTATCTATTTTATTTCGCTCGAACATCTAAGAACAAAGACTACTCGACGAGACTCTAGGAGGATGGCCTATGAGAACTGCAGTCCCTATAAGGAAGGAGGTTAGGTCAGCATCGGCTATGGGTATAGACCGAGTGCCGACTAGGATGCGGCCCAATGATGGGCCTACACCATGAAAGGAATCATGAGTGGTACGGCGCCTGAGGGGCGACATGGGAATGCCAAGGAGAACCGAGTCAACAGTACGGCGTGCATGGGAATTGGCCAAGAGCTTGAACAATAGCAAGGCCACATGCGGACAACCCAGGAGTTGGGTGTGGGAAGGAGATCTCCATAGAAGGTCTAATGGGTGCAGAGTTAGCTGCTGCGCATTGATCCCCAGTGAGGGACTTTAGCTGCGCGCTGTCTGCGCACAGACCAGGAGAGCGGTATATAAGGGCTGTAGTTTACAGTAGGAGACTCTTAAGTCTCTAGATAGTCTATTGTCACTAGACATAGCTACAGAGCAATCAGAATTGTCTTTGACCTAACAAGTCAGCACTTGAGTCATATAGGTTGTGTCTAGGGCAGTCCTGACATTCACGCTTCCATTTAGCATAGTGGGTTGCCCATATATTTCCATTTATTGCATGCATCCACACGTTCCAATCTTCATGACTCATGGTCATGCCTTTGTGTTCATATAACTCCTGTATGTGGTGTGCACACTGAAGTTGTTTGACTGCTACCCGGTAATGTCGGATAGCCTTGTTGCCATTATTAATCAACATAAGCCACTGGTTGTATTTTGATGAAACCAGGGCAAGCCAGATGGGGTTGGAAGTGTCACCTTTGTATTGGACTTCCAATAATTCTATGAGGGTCTGGTATTCCCTCTCTGCCTTTTTCATGGCATGCTCTGCTCGCAAAACTGCACGAGTAGCAGCCCTTTCCATAAGCAAAGCCTCCCAGGCTTCTTTTTGCTCCAACTCCTGCTTGGCTTCTCATTGCCGCAGGATCAACTGTGCCCGAGCGCATTCAATCTTGCACTCCTCCTTTCGGTGTTTCCACCACAACCGGACATGGTTGTTGTATAGGCGGATTACTGTATCACCAATGAATTCTCTAGGTCCTGTCTGGACCATGTCACTGATGGTGACCCCATCTGCTTCGAAGATGCACCCGATCTCTGAAAGTGTCGCTTGGGTGTATGGTAGTATGTAGGTGAACGAGCACTGCATTGTGTCTTGTTGTGGATTCTGCTGTAAAAGACCTTCAATCAAGTTTGGGTCTCCACCAACACTTGATCTGTTCCTCTGGCAATAAATCCACACCAGTTGATGATGCCTCTTGGGAAACAAGAGGGTTTTTGTCTGAATGTTGTGGGTCTGCAAGCTACTCAGAAGTGTACACCTGGCAATTCGCCTCACTGTCCTTGTGCCTAGTTATCAGACGTGCAGCAAATTTCGCATCTGCTAGTACAGAGGGTATGTGTGGACTTTATATCAGCCTTGATATGTACAGCAACCAGGTTGGTTCTCTTGTTCCTGAGTTTTTCCGCAGTAACAATATACTATGCTCAGGGCGCATCTGTGGTCTCCTGCCTATGCTCTCCCGACACACGAGTATTCTTGTTTGTTACTGTTTTGTAGACAGACCCAATGGGTGAATTGAGGACATCTCGTTCAATGCCCATTGACAGTGTGTGTGTTGTAATCGAAGTCACCTGGAGAGGTCGCAGGCTGCACAGTTACTACCTCTCAGATGTGAAACTAGGCCATTGGCGCTGTGAGCAACGATGAGCAAGGCGTGCTCCATGCTGTAAGACTGACGGGGTAGAGTAGGAAAGACTCTAGATTATGTTAGGACGAGCCTAAACACAACCCAAAAGACTTATGAGAAGGATGGCTTGTTCAGCCAGAGACAAAGACTATTGCTCAAGAAGAAGTGTCTAGGACACAAACTATCTAGAGTCTTAGGGACTTGCTACCTAAGACGACAACCCTTATATACCTCTCTCCTGGTCTGTGTGCAGACAGTGTGCAGCTAAAGTCCCTCACAATAGGGACAATGTGCAGCAGCTAATCCTGCACCCATATGACCATACCTGTGTTGAAACGAGCAATGGCAGCGCAGAGCGAGGCTTAGTAAGCGAGGGGACTTACTGAGTACTGTTAGGAACGCTTAGGAGCTAGGGCTCAACTATGCAGTAGAACAGGAGATGATCTTCAGCAGTGCAAAGGGCGCTGCTTATATACAGTTACAGAAATCACATGTAACTACATCTAATATACCTATATCTAGTAATGCGCAGCTTCCTGCTGTGCATTACACCATACCTGCTGCGCATGGTGTCATATTGCTGCGCATTTTACAGCAATCTGTCAATACTTGACATGTGAAGCATGTTTCATGCATTGTGTCTCACACGCTGTCATTTCATACTGTTCCTGGGATGAAACTCTATAATATCTGTCAAACACTATAAAAGTGTCAACAGTGTACAAATATCAGATTATATTTGTGATTTGGTGAGCATTCATAAATAACGATATAATATATAAAGCTGTGAGTTCAATACTCAAAGCTCCAGATCATTATTTATTCAACACTCCCCCATGCTGAGAAATCACTAATCCAATTTGAGATCTTAACTCTGTGAATTTATCAAAAGACAAATTTTTAGTCAAGATATCAGCAAGTTGCTGATTTGTGGGAATATACACAAGTTCCACTTTTCCTTCCTCTATGCATTCTCTTACATAGTGGTAGCGGATATCTATGTGTTTAGATCTATGCTCTTGAGCAGGATTAGAAGCTAAAAAGATTGCTCCTTGATTATCTACTCCTAATTGAATCATTTTTATAGTCTTTCCAATTTCATGGAATAAAGACTCTATCCAGACTATTTGTCTCGATGTATCAGACAGACTCATATATTCTGCTTCTGTTGATGACAGAGCAACTGTCTTTTGTTTCCTTGAAACCCAACTAACTGGTCCTCCAGCTAGTTTTACTATGTATCCAGTGACTGATCTTCTATTAATCTGGTCACCTGCCCAGTCTGCATCGCAATATGCAATGAAACCTTCATGGTTCTTTCCATTATACACTATTTTGCCATTAATGTTGGTGGCAACATATTTGATAATGTATAATGCCTTCTGAATATGCTCTTCAGAAGGATTAACCATGAATTGCGACATCATTATTACTGCAAATGCAATGTCTGGACAAGTTCCAAGAGTTAAATATAATAATGATCCAATTATGGATTGATAATAGCTTCTTTGCTCAGAAGTTGCTGTTCCTTCATTTGGTTTAGGAACATATCCTGCTGGTAATGGTGTTCTAGCAGGTTTAGCATTTTCTTGACCAAAACGCTTTACAACTTTCTTAGCATAGTCTATTTGATCAATTACAAGTAATTGATTTGGTCTATCTCGAGATATCTTCATCCCTAGATATTCAGAAACTTGTCCTAAGTCTCTACATTCCCATATTTTCATGAACTTGCTCTTTTTATCTAATAAGAGTCTTTTATCATTTCCCAGAAATAGTACGTCATCAACATATAGTATGACAACTATTATTGATCCTTGTCTTTTAAGGATATAAACTCCTGTATCCAAAAGACATCTATTGAATCCTAAGGATTTCAAGCTTTTATCAGCTTGTTTATTCCAAGCATATGATGCTTGTTTAAGACCATATAGGGCCTTTTTCAATCTATAGACTTTTCCCTCTTGTCCTTTTGTGACAAAGCCTTCTGGCTGTTCCATGTAAATCTCTTCATCAAGATTTCCATATAGGAAGGCTGTTTTCACATCTAGCACCTTGATTTCCCAATTTTCGAGTGCAGCTGAAGCCAGAAGTAATCTCACTGTTTCAAATTGTGCAACAGGAGAAAAAGTGTCATCATAATCAATGCCAGGTATTTGTGAAAATCCTTTAGCAACAAGTTGAGCACGTTTTCAACCATCACTTTTAATATTGTAAACCCATCTACACTTCACAGGTTTACGATCTTTTGGACCATCAACTAACTCCCAAACATCTCGTTCGAATAGAGCTTCAATCTCATCCTCCATAGCTTTTATCCATTCTTGAAAAGCTTTAGGATTAGATTCTTTAATTTTTAACATGTCCCTAAAATGAACAGGGATATCAGATTTAGGTAATACTGCTTTTGAGAGTAGGAAATTAATAAATTTCCTTCCTCCCTCTTTTTGTAACTGATTTAGCAGCATATCTAGATCTGAAATTCCTTTATCCTGAATAATACCGGGATCTAGTTCATCTGATATTTCGCTTGAAGTGTCTTTCTGACTATCAGAGTCTTCAGACTCATTGAAAGGATTCTTTTCCAGTTGTTTTTCAATTTCAAGAGGAGTTTTCTTTCCATAAATGTTGCCCTCTTTATAAACTGGTTTCCTTTCTCTAGTACTTTGGCGAAGTGGGAAGGGAATAGGTACAGGTTGTTTTTGGGATTGTCTCTCTGTAACCTTTCTCTCTTTCCGTGTTCTTTTGATATCTGGTGGTGCATGATGTTGTGTCCCAGGCCGTCTACTGGAATTCTCTTCAGATCTGTTTTCACTCAATCCTCGAACATCAGGTCTGACAGGTAAATCCTGTTCTCCACCATTATTATTAGGCTCTATATCATCATTCTCATGAGATGAATTCTGCTCTTCATCTTGTGTAAGATCATGATTGAATGATGGTTTATATGGTTTGGGATCATCGTTATCACTATCGAGATGATTGTTGTTTTGGGAATTGGAGTCAGATTCATGTCCATTTTGATCCCTTTGATTAATACCTGGTGGACTTTCAAATAGTCTATCTTTATTGTAATTTTCGCTTTTTCGTGGAAATTCTGATTCATTAAATAGTGCTTTAACACCAATGAATATAGAGTTGTCTTTCTTCATAAATTTGTAAGCTTTAGATCCTATGTCATAACCAATAAAGGTCATTGGTTCAGATCTTGGTGACAGCTTATCTTTACAAATTTCTTTAGGTATATAAACCCAAGCTAGACAACCAAACACTTTAAGGTAGTGAACATCAGGTTTTTCACCTGTCATGTTTTCATAGGGTGTAGACCAATTTGTCCTTCGTAATGGTGTGTGATTGTATACATGAATAGCAGTTTCAAAAGCAAATTCCCACCATGATTTTGGGCAGGAAGATTCTAATCTCATGCTTTCTGCTTTTTCAAGTATAGTATCATTTAATCATTCAGCATGACCATTTTGTTGGTGTATGTGAGGTGCACTTTGTTCTCTAAAGATTCCTTTTGAAGCAAGAAATTTGCTAAATTCATGTGACTTGAATTCCCCCCCTCGATCTGATCTGAAATGTTTAACTCTACTGCTATATTGATTTTCCATGAGTTCTACATAACTCTTGAAAGCAGTGAATGTTTCTGATTTAGTTCAAAGAAGTGCCATATAAGCATAGGAAGAATAATCATCTAGTATCATAAGACACCATTTCTTTCGATGATATGATTCCATAGGCAATTCTAATAAGTCTGCATGAATCAATTCAAGTGGCTTGGAAGCTCACTTGATTGATGTAGGAAAAGATTTATTATGCATTTTTCCTTGTGCACATCCAGGACAAATTGTATCTGTTGATGGTATAGATAATTTGTCAAACCCTTTTGTATGATTGAAGACATGTTTTAAAACATTTTTAGATGGGTGACCCAATCTCCGATGCCAAGTGTTATAATCCACTATATGAACTGAAGGTTCAGCCATTTTTACCATTGGATGGACTATTTCAGTCAGAATCCAATGAATGGGATCTCCTATATGTCTAGGATATGCCATTATAAATGGTCGCCCAGTTCTTAGTGAAAATATAGTACTATACTTATCCAATTTTTCATAGAAGCCTTGTAGCTTTAGTTGTCCAGACGATATAAGTCTGACACTAGCTGCAGGCATATAGCAAACTTTTTCAAGTTTTATGACATGTTTATGTTTATGCGCAGTTTCTACCTGTAGGAACACAGTTCCTTCTCCAAGTATTGCTACTTGAGATCGTTTATCAGCTGTAAATACAGGCTGTGAAACTTTGAAAGGATGATATTCAGAGAAATCTTTGATTTCAGGAGTTATGTGAATAGATGCTCCTGAATCAATCATCCATGGAGTTCCTTTGGACTCAAATTCCTTACACTTGTCACAACCACACACTTTTATCTTACTACTCATTTTTGGAATAGAGGCAACTAAAGCGATATATTCATCGCTATTCAAAGTAGTACAAACACTACTATCTATATTGTTACCTTTTGAATCAAGATGCCTCATAATTGGGCTCGTCTTGATAGTCCTCACTGATTTTTTATCAGAGAAGAACTTTTGAGTAGAAAGATTTATGTACTGATATTCCCCATCAGCTGTGTCATAAAAGTCTTCACCTAAGGAGACTGTATCTGACATGTTATCCATTCCAATATCAGCCCTTTCATCTAGGACTCTGAAATGGTTTTCAGCAATTGGATCAACCACCATTTGCCATTCTACATTGTCGGCAACTGAATACCCTTGAGCCTTCAGTTGCTGTAGATTTGGCGCTAATGGTGCCATTCTTTGAATCAAAGGTAGAGCAGGATCTATCCTGTCTACTAAGTGAGTGAATCTAGGTGTATTCGCTTTCTTGGTCTCCCCAGCATTACTCTTTTGTTGTTGTTCTAATAAAAAGGCTCTCTTTTTCTTTTTATTATCATGGTTGAACCTGTTCCTTTCTTGATTGGACAAGAACTGAGGTTTGCCAGGGGTAAAAGGTCTAGAAGACGGTCCTGGTGTCGTCCATTTCCCTTTGTTTTGATTCGAAGAATAAGAATTCTGGTTATTAAAACCAGGTTTGAAGTTATTCTGGTTACTAGGACCAGAATTTTGTTGTTGTTGATTCCAATTAGGCCTGTTAGAGCCTTTGGGAAGCTTCATTCGAGCAGTGTGAACAGCCCCCCCAGAAGACGTTCTACACCTTTGAGATTCTTCCTCTATCTTTGGAAGAATATCAGCAAGTTTCAAGTCACTTGCTTTTGTCGTTAATAATACACTAGATGAGATGCTGTCCCATCCATGTGGTAAAGATGCTAACACTACCATTGCTAGCATGTTGTCAGGGAAGGTGAAGCCATTGACTGACTCTGTCAATTTATTAATGTTGATCTTCCAATGTATTACTTTTGAAAAGTCAACAAAGATGCCAGCTGCTCCTGGCTTGCCAAAGGCTTCCTGTAATGCGTTGAAGGTAGTGTTTGACCATGGTTGAATGAGGTGTCTTAAAGACAGTGAGATTTTCATGGTCATTAATCCCAATGCCTTGTCATCATTGTCGCAATAGTCATCCCAAGCTTCTCTCTTTTCTTTAATGCGACGAAGCTCAGTTGCTGAAGTGCTATCAGCCATCTCTGCTGCTTTCTCAGCATCTGTAAGCTTTGGCTTGATCCTGTTTCCAAGAGCATATTGCCAAAGACCTTTATATTGTAGAGCAGCTTTGATAGATGCTGACCACTCATTCCAATTGTTGCTCCCAGTGAGCGTTGGAATTTTAGACAAGTCATCTTCTCCTCCTATGATTATATCGACATTTGCTCCTCTAGCAAGATTGTCGATTTCCATCCAGCCTGTCTGGGCTCTAGGATCGATGACTAAATGATGATGGTGACTAGACTGTTCACCATTCAACTTGTGAAGATGGAAGTTGACTCTCTTCCTAATTGACTTTGAGTATGAAGCCAATTCTTTAATATCAATGTATTGTGGCCATTGATATTCAGCCAATGCACGAGTTTTTATTGCTGCCAGATAGCAATAACCAATTTTCGACCATACAGGACTTTCAACAGTATGAACCCAAGGGTGGATAAGTCCATCTGTTCCCTTGAGTTCTACTATAATGAACTCTCCTTGTTCAAGCTCTTGATTCCTTCTAGCTTTAACCAAGGAAGAGTATTCACTATCATTCAAAGATGGATGCAAATAGTCGGAACTGTATATTTCCTCATCAAGTATATATAACTTGTGAGTCTTAGGTGGTACTCATGGTTGTTCAGCCAATTCTCTCTTGGCTTTGCATTCCTTCTGGCGCAATTTTTTAGCCTTTTTCCTAAGGCTTTTCTCCCTCAATCTTTCTTGATTTATATCTTTAACAGTTTCTTGGATACTTTCTATAAGATCCTCAACCTGTTTTTTATCCTCCATTTCCTGGCAGATAACTTGGTGCATGGTAGAAATGTATTTATTTATTTTAGCGGTACTGTTTTCCTCCAAAACAGAATCGCTATGACATTTATTGGGTAGTATTTTTACTTTCCCAATTTTCGACCACTCCTTAGCATGGTCCCAGACTTCACTTCCAGACCCACTATTTCTCTTTGGAGCAGTTGGTACCTCCACTTGTTCTGACGTCCAGTCCTCCGCCTTTCCACCAAGGTTGAAGAACCATGTCCTAACTTCTTCTTAAGTTGGCCAATTTAGTTGATTCTTTGGATGCAAAGAGAAGGTAGCGCCTGCCTTGTTTTTAGCAGACAGACCCACTTTTGCAATATTGGCATATGAAGCCAATTTTTCTTTCCCTTTCCCCTTATCAGCCTTTTGGGCCAATTTCATCTCTCCAGTCACAATATTGTACATATTTTTCCCATAATTCGCCTGTTGCAGGTGACCTGCTTGGAATTTTCGAATGTCATTGAAAATTTCATCCACCAAAGATTCCTCACTGGCAAGTCTAGCAGCTTCCTCTTCTAATTCTTGCTGATGCTTCCAATTAGAGAGTTGCACATCAGCGATGCACTTCCTGCAGTTCTCCAGGTCTTCCTGGACCTCCTTGTACCAAGGAGACTTTTTGGTGGATGTCCCAATGGGGGCAGTGGGACCCTTGCTAGTGGATTGCAAGGTGTTTATAAAAATGGAGCTGGTAAACCCAGCTTTAGCGACTTTTGGGAAGAGGAGTCGGATTTGGTGCCAGGGGTACCGGCAGTGATATATTTGTTGCTGGACGAACCAGCAGAGACAGAGGAAGAAGCGGTGGTTGGTGGTGGAAGACATTTGTGATATAAAAAAGGTGTTGGTGGGTTGGTTTGTTTGAGTTTGTTCTGTGAGAAGGAAGTAAGCAACAGTCTGGAAAGACTTTCGTTGCTCAGAACAAAGGTATGGACATCGAGTTTTCGATTTTATTCTCCCGTGATAAATGCCTGAGCATGTGCATAAACATGGTAGTTTGCTTTCTTTGTCATAATGTGCTATAATTCATCGCCAGAAGGGGATCCAGCCCTTCAGGAGTGCTTGGGGGCTCCATCAAGTTCCCCACAGCGATAAAAATATCCTCCACTATTTATAGATATAGTAATAAGCTATTATTATGACACTAAGGAGTGTCCTATTGGAGATGGGATGCTAATCAGTGCCCATCGCTGGTCTGCATGTACCAGGGAACAATGTCCCATGCAGCACGACCCTTATACAGAATTACTACTATTTTTAATTTTGGAGAATGATTTATGCCAACGAAAACAGCCTACATAAGCACTTAATTATTCACGGCCAATAGGGGGGTGCGAAACCTTTCCAGATCTAAGCGATTAAGCCTAGACCCTTTATCTGTCATGGGACAGCCCTAAACCCGAGTGATTTGAATGGTTCACCAGACCAGGTAATTTATTGATTTACCAATCAGGACTACATTTTTTATATTAACCCGGATATTGCAGAACCGGAGACTGGTGAAGTGTGTCACACTAGTGATTATTGTCACGCCATCCAAGGCGGTCACTCAAATCCCAAGCATTAGAGGCTTGTTAGGATGAGCAAGAAGTATTCCTGTCATACTTCAAGAGATAGCACATTAGCGACATAACTGGATGTATACTACTATAATAACAGTACTATGGGCACATCTGTTACTTCCCTTGTTTACCTTTGTTATGACAAAAGGGTGCTGACACATGTAGTATGCACAGCACAAGGTTTTCATCTATGCAGGGCCCATAACCTGTTGAAATGAGCAACAGCAGTGCAGAGCGAGGCTTAGTAAGCGAGGGGACTTACTGAGTACTGTTAGGAACGCTTAGGAGCTAGGGCTCAACTATGCAGTAGAACAGGAGATGATCTTCAGCAGTGCAAAGGGCGCTGCTTATATACAGTTACAGAAATCACATGTAACTACATCTAATATACCTATATCTAGTAATGCGCAGCTTCCTGCTGTGCATTACACCATACCTGCTGCGCATGGTGTCATATTGCTGCGCATTTTACAGCAATCTGTCAATACTTGACATGTGAAGCATGTTTCATGCATTGTGTCTCACACGCTGTTGTTTCATACTGTTCCTGGGATGAAACTCTATAATATCTGTCAAACACTATAAAAGTGTCAACAGTGTACAAATATCAGATTATATTTGTGATTTGGTGAGCATTCATAAATAACGATATAATATATAAAGCTGTGAGTTTGATACTCAAAGCTCCAGATCATTATTTATTCAACAACCTGGAGCTACTCTCCCACATCAACACACTGTCCTTCCATCTTCGGTTACACTTATTGTTCTGCATCTCAGCCGATTCCCACATATGCCAGTACCAAGTCATCAGTACTCTTTGGTGTTCCCATGTCGCCCCTCAGGTGCCATGCTGCTCATGATTCCTTTCATAGCATAGGCCCATCATCGGGCCACGATCCCTGTCGGCACTTGGTATGTCCCATAGCCGATGCTGACCTAACCACCTTCCATATAAGGGTTGCAGTCCTAACATAGCCAGCCCCTGCAACTGCAGTGTCATCTAAGTCCTGTTTCTATACGTTTGAGTGCAAATGAACAGATAAAAAGAAAAAGAAAATATGTCTCGACTCCTCTAGTCCGTATCTTCATATATGTCATCGACGTCATTACTGTAAAAATTGTATAGGATGAGTTATGCTCATAACACTGTAATCAATGGGGTGATTGTTGATACCAATTGGTGGAAGGGCATCTCAGGAGAATAAGACACTACACTCAATGGACACACTCCATTTGTCAGGCCAGTATACTTGGTGACCATTGCTATTCAAATCATAGCCAACCCAGTGTGCCTCTTTTGTGCAAACACCCAACTTTCCAGAGGAAGTGTTGTGTACCCATACCCAGGATCCCCATATAGGTAAGCCTTTAATAATAGGTGGCTTGTCATTTAGCATTTCATAAGGGGTTTTCCCATTTGGCAGGGCTCAAGTCGACATCTGATTTTTCAAATATACTGCGTGCATCAAGGCTTCTCCCCAAAGAAAGCTCAGCAGCTGAGAGGTGATCATCATTACTCACACTTTTTCCATCAAAGTGCGATTCAAGCACTCAGCAACTCCATTTTCTTCCAGTGTATCATGAACAGTAAGCTTTCATTCAGTGCTATTTTCATCTAGGAAGGTGATAAAGGCCATACTCAGGTATTCTCCACCATGATTGACATGTAGACATTTCACAGCGACACCAAATTGTGTCTGTAACCATGTGATATAGGATTTGTATGAGGCATACACCTCCCCCTTAGTATGTAGAAGGTAAGTTGTTGTCCAACAACTGTAATCATCCATGAAACTGATAAAGTATTCATGGCTGCCTATGGTTCTGGTACATGCCAGCCCCCAGAGATTGGAATGGAGTTCATTGCCAAATGCAGATGCACACTCCCCTTCATGGACTTTATGTATAGCCTTCCAGGTGGACTTGGCAAGGATACAGGTATGGCATTCAAAGTCAGTTGCCATATCAGTAAGTTCAATGCCTTGGATCAGTCCCTTCCACACTAAGTTCTTTATGGCTTGAGCAGATATATGTCCCATTTGCTCATGTAGGTCATGCAATGTCATGTGCTGACTCAATGAAGCACTAGCAACCATGTTGGAAGACCCATGAGCAACACAATATATGCTATCCACCTTGGGAATGATCCCAATGACTGTGCCACCACCATTTCAGATTTCACAACACCCCCTTCCAAAAATGGAAATGTAGCCAGTGTTGTCTATACACCCAATCAATATGAGGGTAAAAGCAAGTGATGGAGTATAGAGGACACCAGTAAGTTGTACCTGATTTGTCATATTGCCATTTGGGACTGATATCAGCATGTCTCCTTTACCAATAGCTGTGAATATTTCTTGATTAGCAGCAGTAAGTGGTTTAGACTCCATTTCAACAAAATTGATGAAGTCATCACAGCAGGGAGATAGATGATGACTCACACCCAAGTCATATAAGTCCCATAAGCATTCAGCAACACCTTTGGTGATTGTGGCAGAGGCATAGGCAACAGAAGGTATCATGACTGGGGAGTCAGACTCAATAAGGAGTCCAGTGGCACCAGGACCATCAATATCATCATCGGCATAGATCAGGAGTCCAGATTCATTTCTACACACAGAGTAGGGATGACTGATCACTTCAACATATTGAGGGTCATCATGGCCTTTGTCATCACTGACTGTGATAAGGCTGGGAAGATCAGAATCAGATAACTCGGAGAAATGGTTGACTTCATCAAGATTGTCATATATATCCAAAGGATCTGCAATGACAGACCATGCACCAGCAACATCAGCTTGTAATGTTGCTGTACTGGCACTACCATTGGTTTTTGATGACATAGAGTTGGAGGATTGGGGCTTGGAAGTCTGGTATGCTGTTGAAGATGAGTTTTGCTTTTGCTTTTCTTTTTGCTTTGATGACTGATCAGATTTATCTTTCTCAGCATTATCATCCTTCTTTGGGCTTGGACAAACTTCCTGACAATGGTTCTTGCCACCACAATTCCAGCATTCTCCAACTGGTCTCCTGGGTCCATGGCCACAGCCTCACCAGCCACCACATCTATTACCACCCCCAGCCTTCTGTCCAGGTTTCTTGCTAGAAACAGTTGCCAAAGCTGTTCCACTACTTGAGCTAGCCTGTTTAGATTTTGAGGTAGACTTCCAATCTGCCTCTCAGTGGTCCCACTCTTCAATCACAATAAGCATCAATGCTTCAGTGTCAAGTGATATGTCATGATCAACAGTATAATCCAAGAGTGTCCCACTCTTCATGGTGTTTCCTTGCTGTGCAAGCAACAATAGTTTCATGTTAGCTGAAACTTGAGCAAGGAAATTCGAGAGATCAGGGGGTATGAAATTGATAACTAGCACAGAATAGTCATTGTTGCTCACTGTGATCCCAACATTCAGGAGGGTTTCATACTTCATACAGATATGATCAAATTCAGCATGTAAATCAGCTCCTTTTTTGTAATGCATTGCCATGAAATCTGCATGCAAATTCAACTTGATGAGCAGACTCTTCTGAGTAAACTCATTCACCAATGCAGTCCAAATATCAGCAACTGTTGTTTTACAAATATACTTGGTGAATATTGAGTCCAGGAGCTTCTGAGTTAACAGGTACATTGTGAGATCTTCTTTTTCTTGCCATTCAGCCAATACCTTTGTGTCTGTCTCACTGTAGGATCCTCCTATGAGCAGCAAAACATCTGGCTCCAGGTTTGTCCCATCAAATTGGGACCATGCATGTTTCTGCTTCACAGCAATGGTGAAGCACTTCTGGAAAATGATCCAGTTCATTCCATTTGCTTCCAAACAATCAATGGCAGAGTTGAAGTCAGATAATGAAGTGTGAGTGGACATGTTTTCGAAATCAGCAAAGTGATCTGTGCAATTTAGCAGAGGGCAGGGCCCATAACCTGTAGTGAGTCATACGAGCTCAGTCTCATATAGTGAGGACTAGAATTTATTTATAACTACCTGTAGCGAGTTGTACGAGCTACCAGTATGAATCAGTAACATGTAAGTAATCATAAAATAGACACTATACCTCAGTCTCGTATAGCGAGGACTGAGGTATGACCATCAAGCCACAAACGGCTAAACGAACAACTGTACAGTTGTCGCATCAAAAGTAATAAACGGAGAAATATCCTAAAATAGTAAATGCGCATCTGCGCCATCAGTCCATCAGCGCGGTTGAACGTGCTCGTGTTCGGGGTTGAACTCCAACAAGAACTTGTGCTGTCAACATCCTTGCTCTACCTCATCCTTCCACAGCTCCACCCCAAGTGCAATTTCAGTTCAGTCACTTACACACTGCCAAATCGTCAATCCAGAAACTAAGTCCTCTATCATCTTCTTACAGGGTGCTATTACAACATTCCATCATGAGACAGCAGAGGCTTTTGCAATTATCGTAACCTACTAGCATAGTTTTACCCTTGCAGACAACACAGCTAAAACTTGAACTCCTTGCCCTTCTTCCCGTCCCGCTCCCGCTCCATCTTTTGCTTCTTCTTTGCCATCTCCTTCGCCACCATATCCGAAAAGTCCTCCTTCGATCCAGGCACTCCAGCACTGCCTCTCGAATTGGCATCATATTTCCGCCGCAGCTCCTCTTCTGACATGCCCTCCAACTCGCTGGCATCCAATGACACATCGACTCCACCTTTCCTCTGAGAACAAGAGCCATCAATGAGACGTCAGCTTGAGTTGGAAAGTGAGACCATACCTTTGTGGACCGTTCGTCACCAAGAACGGGAATAGCAGCGCTGGCACCAGCCACAGAGCTAACATCATACGCACGATCGCTGCCCATCAATCCGCGCACGGATGTCTGCTTCTCGGGCACAACCTGATAGAGTGATCTTGGACCCGCGTCTACTGCTTCTGACACAGTACGTTGCGAACTCTTCCGCAACTCCAAGAAATCGGGGGTCTCCAAGCCTCCAGCGACCGTAGACACGACACTCGCCATACCCGAGGGTGTCTCCAATCCGGAGGGCGTTTGCATACCGTCTACGGGTGTTGGCTCGGAAACCTCTTCTTCTTCCTCTTCTGACTCGCTTTCCACTTCTTCTTCCTCTGTAAAGCCGTTTTAAGTACCAGCTTGACCATAGACACGCAAGCGACGCACCTTCTTCTGGCTCCAACTCACCCCATGGCTCCTTGTCGATGGGCTCACCGATCTAGAGCAACTATTCATCAAGAATCCATCATGATTAAAAGTATTACTTACATTGGTATCCGTAACTTTGGGTAATACACCAAACACATCACCATACAGCGGACGATTGTATTCGTCCAACGGCGGTTTGCCCCATCCACCAGGATGGAAGCCCCACTGCGCGCTGTTGACGAAATGAGTATAAAGGGACATCATCTCTAGAGAGCGGTCTCACCCTTCAGGGATCGGAGCATTCAACCCAGGTATCCGTAGTGTCGGATAGCTAGGTGGAGGTCCGAACCGTTGCATACTAATAAGCCAAGGCGGCGGCGCAAGCGGTGGTATAGATAACGCTTCAACGAGTTCGGGTGACAGATCACCTGGCCGTTTCTCCTTCAACTGCGTCTCGAACTCCTTTCCTTCATAGTACCTAGGGAGGGCGCATATATAAGCTTAAGAACTTCCAAACCAAAACTACACGACTCACATTTCACCGAAACCCGTGACGGGTGGCTTGGTCTGAAACTTGAAAAACGCGTCATGCAGCTTCTGATAGTCGATATCCATCTTTCCCATCTTTGGCTGCACTCGCTCCCTCGTCTTCGCCTTCAACGACATATTTGCCTCCTTCTCTTTGATAGCGTCCCGCATCTGCGCGATACCCGTGTCCGCAATGTATGACGGCAGCTGGAATGGAGGCTTCTCAATACCCCTCTTCCCTTGCAAATAGTCCCTCTTCGCGCTCCAGTGAGCTGGTATAGGAACCGTATTCCGATAGCTCTTGATATGCAACAGTAACCGTGGGTCGGCAGCTGTTACGTCCGTCCACTCCACCAACTCGGGCTTTTTCACGAGCTGTTTGAGCTCCGCAACCGTGAGCCTCTTGAGCTTGCGTGCCTTTTTCTTGGATAGCGGCTTTTGCTCCGCCTCAGAGTCGCCTTCGGATTCCATATCGTCGTCCGAGTAGATGACTTCACCCTTGGTTGGTTCTTTATCCTTGACCTGGGAAAACATCAAGCTCGGACTCGACGAAGAGAATGGTGGAGCGAGAACGTACGGTTATCTCTTCTGGAGGCGGCTGAAAGCGGGCAAAGACGTTGGAGAATGCTTCGAGAGCAGCGCCTTTGATATCCAACTGCTCAGATACGTACTCGACATTCGAATCCATATCATCGTCTATCTCCATTTTCACCTCCATATCATCGTCATTCTGGACTTGCCCATTCTGAACGCCGTTTTGCTCTTTCAATTGCTATAGAGACGAGAGAGAGTCGGGGTTTCAGGCGTGCGTCAGAAGCAGCTAACTAGACCAGGATGGACGACGTACTACTTTCTTCTGCTTGAGCTTGAGGCGACGCAATTGGTTCTTGGACTTGACTTTTCCGTTAACATTGGCTTGGGCGTCGCCGTTGACGGCGGGGGCAACTGCAAGCTGAGCAACCATGATGGTGTGGACGAAGTGGCCAAGCAGTGTGGCTGTGTGGGAACATTTTGCTCGTTTTAGGAAGGTCTTGTGCGGGACTGCCTCTCCGAGCGGATGTACATATGTAGTATGTTCGCGACGAAGTGTTCAACTCGCCGACGAAAATAACAATAACAATGAATTATGTTTTTCCCCTTTCAACTATCCCTGCAGATATATTACGTCTGGAGGCAATGATTATGATATATCGTCCTTCATCATGTTTTTCAATTAATTCATCAGAATGCAAGACGAATGGCAACAGTCTCCAAGAACAATAACACACACTGTTCCACTGTTTGATACGTCACCTGCAAGGCGCTGTTGAGGACTCCGTCTAGCCTGGGCTTGCCTTAATGTATCGACGAATGATGCAAGTGGGCGTGCACTCCGACTTGAATATATGTATCAGCATAAAGTCGGCCGTTGACGTATGGTGAGAGCCTCCCGCGAGGCGAGCGGCTGCCCGTGAACTCGGGGGATTGATCAAGGTGAATGTAAGGTGAGAAAGAAAGTCGCTGACCGTGCAAGTTGCTTCAATAAAAGCCAGTCGCATGTGGTTGACATGGAACAAAGGTCGATCACGATTCCGAGTCAATCGTGGCCATGATGCTCGTTCCGTTGATGACGCGCCAAGACCCGTAACACAATGGCATGACGAATTCGAAAAGCGACAGACGGTAGCGATAGCTGGCGACTGGTACGAGTCAGTGCAGGTCAGCGTTATATTATTTGACTCCTTGAAGTAGCACGCCATCATTATATAACACCGCCACTCGAAAACTCCGCACCATGGCCTCCTCATTCAACAAGACTCTCCAATTCATCACTGCCGTAAAACTAAAGGAACTCTACAAGCAAAAGGAGGCGTTCCAAACCCATGTCCGCGCCATTGACAATGCCAAGGCGTCCGGCAACCCTGTAGCCAAGATCGAGCTTCTCCGCAAAGCGATCAGTTCGTGGTCTGGTGCGTTATCCAACGATGTCGTCAACGGCTCCCTTGATTTGGACAATCTCGAGCTCTGGATCCGTCAGGCAAAGCAAGACCCCGGCTTCGAGACCGCCAATCTGAAGCGATAGGGAGACGCTCTGGATACCCATATTCGCCGCACCATCATGCGCTTCGATTGCGCGCAACTCTTTGGCAATCTGTTTCAGGAGTGGATGTCTAGTGGAGATTCGGCCATCGGCGGTGCCGCCGGTCAAAGGAAGAAGGAGTCTGACGAGTTCATCGACGTTGGACGTAAAGAGAAGGTCGAGCAGATGGATCGGTTCATGTCCTTTGTCTTTGATGAAAGGACGATCGACCGTGATGCGCTACGCTCTTACCTCTCCAACGTTTTTTCCAGCAAAAGAGCGCGCAAGGCACTCGAGGATGCTCAGGAAGAGGTGAAGGACTTTTGTGACAATTTTCGCACTGAGACAATCACGAAAACTGAAGTTATGAACGCCATCGACGCATTCCTTTCCGGAAATGGTTCTCTCAGCGACGACAACATCACTGCACTCAGAGAATTCCGCCAAAACGACAGTGTTCTAACTGAGCTGTCAAGCGTCTTGACCATGCGTCTTGCCGCCATTGATACATGGACCTGGCCTGCGGAGGGGGTTCCTGTTCAAATGCGTCGCCATCTTAATGGCAAATACAGGTGCGTCATTTTCTTTTGTTCAACGAACGTCTTTCTGACTCTATTCCAGAGCATTTACCGACCCTGATATCATTGACGCTCTCTTACTCCACCATGTCGGCGTCTCATGGCAAATAAAATTCAGAGAGATCTTCTTTGACATATTCCGCTCAAAGGCGTGGACAACAACCTTGTCGAAGATGCCCGAAAAAGAAAAAAGGAGATTGGAAGAGCAGCTTGGTGTGAAAGCAACGGCGGGTATAGCATCACAGCGGCTCGATACGTTCCGGGATACCTTTTTCCTCTGCACGCTCTCCAGCTCTAGCCAGATGATCGCTAACTATGATAAATCCGCGGATACGTCAAACAACTCCACCGAACACAAATCGGCGATGGAAAGAAAACAAGAGTTACTCCATCTACTCACGACCGAGTGTCGACTGAACACAAAATTACACGGCAAGTACACCGTTGTCTGCTCCGACTTTGAGTGGTTTGGTCCATCTCTCCCGCATAATGCCATTCTCACCATCCTCGAGTTCTTTGGAGTTACGACAGAGTGGTTGGACTTCTTCAAAAAGTGGCTCGCTGCGCCCCTTCGCTTCTCTGACAACGACAACAACGAGGGTGTCAGAGTGCGGAAACGTGGTACTCCTTTCAACTATACGTTAAGCACAATGTGCGGCGAGGCTATCATGTTCATCATGGACTTTGCGGTCAATCGGGCTTCAGACGGCTTGCAACTCTACAGATTGCACGATGATTTGTGGTTGTTTGACGCAGATGCTTCCAAGTGCGCCCGCGCCTGGAAAGAGATGAACATCTACGCCGACTTGGTCGGCCTCACTTTCAACAAGGAAAAGACAGGATCTGCCTGTGTCGGACAGGGCCAGTTACAGCGAGGCCTTCCCTCCGGAGACGTTCGGTGGGGCTTCTTGAAATTTGACTCGAGCAAGGGTCGCTTTATGATAGACCAAGCACAGGTGGACACTCATATCCATGAATTGCGTCGCCAGCTTAGCGCAACCAAATCCGTCCTCGGGTGGGTGAATGCCTACAACAAGTATATGGGTTTCTTGTACCGTAATTTCGGCAGCCACCCGACCAAGTCATTCGGGGAAGAGCATCTTGACGATTTGTTGAACACGTTCGCAAGGATTCAATCTGAGCTGTTCAAAGACACGAAACACAAGAGCGCGGTGGCGTATCTGCAGAGCGTCATTGAGCAGAGGTTTAACATGAGCGATCTCCCGGAGGGCTACTTTTATTTCCCGATTGCCACTGGTGGGTTGGAATTGAAGAATCCGTTCATCGAGCTTTGCTCCATCGAGCGCGCATCCGAGGAGGACAAAAAGCCCAAAAAAACCTTTGAAGATGTCATGGAGCAGGACGACGAATCGTACGAATCGTGCAAGAACCAGTGGGTGCAAAATCACAAGTTCGCACAAGACCCGTTCATGTCGTACGAGGAGTTTTTGTCTTTCCGGGACGTCTGGGTGGAGGTATGGGGAGCGGAGTACCGTAATGCGCTGCAACCTATGGATCGAGTGTCGATACATCAGACGCCTGCGATTACGGCTTCTATGCAGTCGAGCAAGTATTGCCAGACACAGCCGTGGTTCCAGTTGAGCGTTGAAGAAAGATGGCTGATAGCGTTGTATGGTGAGCAGTTGCTGGACAAGTTTGGAGCGCTGGACGTGGTGCACTCTGACCTGATACCCGTGAGCATGGTGGAGTTGTTCAAGCGTTCGAGGATTCAGCTCGACGAGTGATGGAAATTGTTGACACATATTTGTATTATTAGCATGTACACTCGTTTGATACGAGCCAATTGTAGTTCATCCTGTCGCAATGCTTCCTTGTTCAGTGCTTAGGCGCCTTCATCGACAATATATGTATGTTAAGAGAAAGTCAGGACCATATGCTTAAAAAAACCACCAGAAACGAGGAACACTGAAGTTAACGTATTTACAAACGCATAGGATACGAAGTATTGAACGCAGATGCGAGAATTGTAGCTATAATGGTTACTAAAATTAAAGGAAATGAATGATAACATGTGTCGCTGTGTCGGAATGCGAAAGGGCTCTGTTAATATAAAAAAGGAACATGCCTAAAACGTCAACCGTTTCACATGACCAATCAGTTGGTTCATAGTGTTCTGGACGTTCCGGAACTTGGAAACCCCGCAACGTTCGCTCTCGATATGCTGACAAAGTCCACTGAGTGTCCTGAACCTAACACGACAGGTATCCAGCGGGCAGATATACATCTTCTCTTGATGGCGAGGGCTGGACAGGTGTTGATTGAGCGCCGCGAGCGTCCCAAAAGTATCGTGGCACAGGTAACACTCGTAACTCCAGCCATTCCATGCCGCGGACGTCGCAAACAGTCTCGTCGTCCGCCCAGAGTCTTCTCCCGCGGTGATCATGCGGGAGGGGTCCGTGATGACATTGTTTCTGTCATATTGACGGACGATGCGATTGACTTGACTGCGGTCTATGCCTGATGAACAGGTTCCGGCCTCCATGTGCAGGGTAAGAGCCGAGAGGGAGATGAACGCGAGACCGCATCCTCGGAGAGGACATATGAAATCGCTTGATTTATGAATCTTCGAGTTCAGGTGCTGGAATGAGTCAGTGTCAAAATATGCAGAAGAGGTTAAGAGAATAAATGCTCACCGAACGGAGGTTGCTCTCAGATTGGAAATGACGATTGCATGGGGCGCAGTAGTGATGACACGGGGATTGGCGATAGTGTTCTTTCAAGCCTTGCATATTTTTGAAGAACCTGCGGCAAAAGGAACACCAAATATGTTCCTGATCATAATGGTCCTTCAAATCGTCTTCATCCTCAAAGTGCTCGTTGCACCATTGACAATAACGATGAAACGGGCTTTGGACCCAGTGCTGCTCCAGAGCGTGCCATGAGTTGAAAAACATGCCACAGTCATCGCAGTACATGGCGGGCAATGTGGAACACGAGGTGGGGGAGGAGGAAGGCGGTTTGAAAGAGCCAAGCTGTAGCTGCCTCAGTAAAGCGCGTCACGGCGTTACGCATTCCATTGTATGGTGTGCGACTGTATGGCGCCCAGACAGTCGCACAGCTTAGTCTCCAGAATCCTCTGACGCGATCACTTCGGCCACGAAACGATGGTTCGGCCGACGCGACGCGTATCCGAGGTCAGAAGGGACGAGTAGCGATGATGAAAGAATGTAGGCGGGAAACAGACGCGACTCGCGGATTATATAATCGTGCGGACCCTATCTAATCTAGCCCACTCATCCCTATCCATACAAACCAAGGACGATAGGAGGAGCTAGCGCATGTATATAAGCTGTACTGCAATGGTGATCCGTTCTCTTGTGAAAGCTAACGGAAAGCTCAGACGTGCGCGCAGGCAAACGACGGAGGTAGACAGACAAGACGTACGAAAATATATACGCTACGGTACAGTAAGATGCGACCGGTGCCTAGATGGCCCGGACATTCGGTAACAGCTCGCGAAAAGAGAAATACAAGGTCGGTAAGGCCTCAAACACATATGGCATATAAACAAAATAATGGTACGTATCTCGACAATAAGAGGCTCGGGACTTGCGCGCTTGTGATTCTAATATCTCTTTCGGTGTGCGGTTGCCGCCATGATATTTCCAATCCACAAGCACCGGAAGATTGCATACGCCGAGCATTGGAAATGCTGGTTCGTCAAACCGATGCGTTGGAAAAAGGCATTGATCCATCTTCGCACTCGAGATCTATTGCCATTCATTCGAATAAAGAACCAGCTCCCCCTGCAGCAGGCGCTTGACTTAGGTGCACGGTTAGATGAAGATATACCTGATGTTCTGTACGACATCTTTGAAAATGCCCCTTCCTTAAATGATATCACCCTTCAATCCTTTGGCCATGTAGAAAGGTCACGCGCGTAGGAAACAAACTCGGCGGGCTGCGATGCAAACGCGCGCCGTACAACGGTAGCTGCATAAATACATGTTTCTGCTATGGGGATAGGAGAGGAGGGGGCAGTAGCTACACGAAGACAAGGGGATTCAGTATGGTATAAAAATGTACACCAAAACAAATTTGGGCGCGGGAACGATCATGGAGCCGTTTGATGCGCGCTCTGAATTCCAACAGGCCATTGGAAGTTCAACCTGTTGAATTTGAAGTCCATCGATGTGTCCACGCTGGTATTTAATGCTTTGGATCTCCTTTTCAATATCCATCGGATGACAAAATTGGAACGGCTTATATCATATGATGGCGTCCTGACATCCAAGACCATCATCCACATGCCCTCGAGCAACTCACCATTCCGTCAAACCCTGTACATGAGGTGTTAGCATGTCACTTGCAATCATTATGTCTCTATGGTTGTTTCCTCAACGAGGATATGATTCTTTTACATGATCTCATTTCATCACGGACTGTCCGAAGCATGACTGACACTTGCAGTCATGAGAAACTACGGAGGATGGAAATACGTGGTTACGATCCAGATCTATCACTGGATGCAGTAAAAGCTGTAGTTGCGCTGTGTGAAGAACGCGGGGTTCAGCATGTTGAAGATTGTGGCAAAGAGCGAGTTATGTAGGAACTCGACGTTATTGACTGAGCTACACAAGAATTTTACTCATTGCGCTCCCGTAACACATGTTTTAAGGAAAATTTTCGATATTATGCGCCGAATACCTTACACTGCCACTACCTCTGCAATCGCATGCTCGTCTGCACCCCACATCCATCGACACCGGATCAAGCCCCAGCGTCGCCGGTTTGACTTATGCAGTTCTGGGGTTGTATACACGCACATAACCCCGCCGTCGTTCACTCAAGTTGCGGCGGATAGCAGTCTGCTCTGCGACACAACCCGCTGAAGTTCCCCTCTCGCTTCTCCCCTTCTCCGCTCCTGAATCAGCCGCCGACCCACGACACTCTGCGCCAAGCGAGGGGGAGAGTACTACTAGCTCTCATTCGCGTATCCGAAGGCCAGGGGATACCATTATACCCCTGGTAATCCAAAAGCAGGCTGGCGAGGGTTTGGTTTTGAAAGGTTTCCGTTGACGTCTGGCCCGTTGAACGCGACAAGACCGTCTTTCAAACGTTCGAGATTCAGCTGGACAAGTGATAAGTATCTTAATTATTAGCGTGTAGAGTCATTTGATCATGAGCCAAAACGATGGTATAACTGGCGGTGCAGGTCACAATCAAGGCCAAGTTTAAGGGTACGTCCCGCCATATTGGGAATCTCACCCCATCCTTACGCTAGCTAGAGGGTGATATTGATAAGCATAGTTGTGCTCACCGACACCATCAATGGAGCGTAAGGCGACGAGGGATAATGATCAAACGTAACGATCGCCCACGCAACTTAATTTGCTGAATACGACTCGGACGTCCCACAAAGTTTCTTTTCAAATGACATTTGTATTTCGCTAACCGTTCCACATGAGCAATAATCTAGTTAGCGATTCCACAAGAGGCTCGAACGCCCCGCAAGTTTCACTCTCGATATGCTGGCACACAGCACTAAGTGTCCTGAATTTAGTGCAGCAGGCTTTGCACATATACTTGTGCTGATGGCTGGCCAAGTGCTGAGGACACAAGTCAGACTCATATTGCCCAGACACAGACTGCTCCCCAGAGTATCCAGTGATCTCGATCATTGGGAAGAGGTCCGTAAAAGTACCCTCTCTGTCACATTCACGGACAGTGTGGTCAACTCCGTCGCGGTCTATGCCAGATGCACAAGCCCCGGCGAACTCCGCGTGCTGGGCAAGGGCAGAGGCAGAGATGGTTGCAAAATCACATCCTTGTCCTTGGAGAGGACATATGACATTGCTTTGTTTATGCATTTTTGAGTTCAGGTGCTACAATGTGCCAGGTTCAATACAAGCAGAAGGGTTTTGCAAGATAAATGCTCACTGAATGGAGGTTGCTCGCAGATGGTAAATCACGTTCACATAATCTGCAATAGTGATGATTCGAGGATTGGCAATAGTGTTGTTTTAAGCTGCATGAACTTTTGCAGACCTTGCTGCAACGGAGACAGCACCAGATATGTTGCTCATCACAGTGCATTGCGAACTCTTCCTTGTTGTTGAAGAGATGGTTGCATTTTTGACAATAATAGTGCTGAAGACTTTGAACCCAATGCTGCTGCAAAGCATGCAATGAGTTGCAAGAGATGTTGCAGTTGTTGCAGTAGTACATGATAGTCAGTGGGAGAGGTGAAACTGGCAGTAGAGCTGTGTAGGGTCAGTTTATATTGTTGAAAGTGATAACAGCAGCACAGAGCACAGTCTGGCTAAGTAACTTACTATGTTTAGTGTGCTTTACCTTTATCAGATGTTTGTTAGTTATTGAACTGAAGGATCATTGCTCAGAATGCCCTCCTTATATACATTTCATGAACCCTAACCTAAGAACATTATACACTACTTATTATGGTTACATTGATAATATTGGTACCTAATACAGTTCTGTAATGAGTCATTCTAATTAATATCTATTTATATTTATTCTATGATGTTCTATATGACATCATTTATTCTATATGAGTCATATTTATTAATAGATATTCTATAACATTCTATATGACATCATATGATTCCATATGACTCACTTATGAGTCATTATGATATTATATGAGTCATTGATGATCCAAATATCATATATAGTTAAATATGAAACATAAATTATTAATAGTCTTATTAGATATATCAGATACAAGATATAGATAATGTTACAAACTAGACCCTAACTTTTTACCCCTGTTTTAACCCTTGTTTTACCCCTTGTTTCACCCCTTGTTTCACCCCTTGTTTCACCCCTTGTTTCACCCCTTGTTTCACCCCTTGTTTCACCCCTTGTTTCACCCCTGGTTTCACCCCTTGTCTCATCCTTGAACCCCTTGATACTTGTTTCACTTACCTGGGTCCTTAGGTATATAAGTAGCTAGTTATCACTGTAGCTACCCATCTTGACCTTAGTCGAGTACTAGTCTTAGCTCTGTACTTCCTCCTCAGCTACATCGCTCCTAGCCTAGGGTTGAACCTTAGAGCTCTGGCTATCAACCTTAACAGATAATATCCATAGATTAGATAAGATAAGACTATTTTATATAATATTTTTTAACATATATACCATGCTGCCATTGTGCACTAGATCCACCTACCTCACCTCTGCCTCTTACCACAGCAGTCTCTTGAACCTGCACTGTTCCTTTTGGGCTATGTACATTAATTCTGCATGTTGACTTCTGTTGGGAGTGGAGTAGTGGAGATATTATCTGAATTACATAATGTGCATGCAGCTGTAATATGCATTCCATCCAATCCCATTGTACTCCTCAGCTCGAAATGTGAACCTGGTTGGCTACCTTCCCTGGAGACATCCACCCTTTTCTGATCGATTATAAATATCACAACAACTACATACCATATCTACACAGATCCTCGAGGGTAGCTCGTCTCGGTATAGTATCGGCTCGGGCATCTACAGGCGTAGAAATCACACTGCAAAGGGCATGGAGTCCAATATATTGCAGTGGGCAGTGGGGGATGGTGACAGGCTAATCCAAAGTGGTTACTGTTGAAATAAATGGCATGCATCGACAACAAACGTGATTTTGTCCTCGTCTAGGTAGATAAGTAGGGTACAGAGGGCAAAAGGGCAAACAGATGGGGAGGGGGGTACAGTCTATACTACATATACTACATATATATGTAAATCTAAACAATAAAAGTACCTCGACAGAGCCTGACAAAAAAGGGAAAGGGCAGAGCAGCGCGCTCGTCCGGATCCAATTCCAACAGTTAGCACTAGTGTCGTGTTTTCTTTGAGTATTGGTGAAATGCAACAGAGTGCAACAAGAGCCACGAAATGAATCTGATGTCCCGCGACGAGATTCATAAAGTATCCATGTATTTCGTAAAGTAGGAAAGTACAACAATCAGAATAGACCAACTGAAACGGAGTGCCCAGCGCTCAGGGAAACGAGAAGATAGAGACCGTGACTACTAAAATGGGAAAATGAACTATGTACAAGAGTTAAAGAATGTAGTCGCAACGTCAGAGGGTTTTGAAGAAAAGGAATATGCCTAAAACGTTAAGCGTTTCACATGACCAACAAGTTGGTCAATAGTGTTCTGGACTTTCCGGAACTTGGACACCCCGCAACGTTCGCTCTCGATGTGCTGGCAAAGTCCACTGAGTGTCCCGAATCTAACACGACAGGTATTCAATGGGCAAATATACATCTTCCCCTCATGGCGAGAACTGGCTAGGTGCTGGTTCAGTCCCGCGAGCGTCCTAAAAGTGCCGTGGCACAAGTAACACTCGTATCTGTTGCCATTCCAAGCCGCAGGAGTCGCATATAGTCTCGTCGTCGGCCCCGCGGTGATCATGCGGGAGGGGTCCGTGATGACATTGTTTTTGTCATATTCACGGACAGTGCGATTGACTTGACTGCGGTCTATGCCTGATGCACAGGTTCCGGCCTCCATGTGCAGGGCAAGAGCCGAGAGGGAGATAAACGCGAGACCGCATCCTCGGAGAGGACATATGAAATCGTTCGATTTGTGAATTTTCGAGTTCAGGTGCTGGAATGAGTCAGCATCAATATATGCAGAAGGGGTTAGGAGAATAAATGCTCACCGAATGGAGGTTGCTCTCAGATTGGAAATGAAGATCGCATGGGACGCAATAGTGATGATATGGGGATTGGCGATAGTGTTCTTTTAAGCCTTGGATGTTTTTGAAGAACTTGCGGCAAAAGGAACACCAAATATGTTCCTGATCATAATGGTCCTTCAAATCTCCTTCATCCTCAAAGCGCTCGCTGCATTGTTGACAATAATGATGCAGCGGACTTTGGACCCAGTGCTGCTCCAGAGCGTGCCATGAGTCGAAAAAGATGCTGCAGTCGTTGCAGTAGTTCCTGTAGTACATGATGGTCAGTGGGAAAGATAAATTGAGGATGGAGTTGGGTAGAATCACGTTTATATATGGCAAGGAAGCTGTCCGAGTCATGGTGCCTCATGGTGGCGGCATGGCTTTTCTCTTCGGGTCCGCACTAGACCCACCAGACCCATACCCACCTTTGCCTCTGAATCACTACCGTGCAGCCATTGTCCAATCCCGCCAGCTGCATTTCGTTCTTGGATACATGCAATTCTGTACTTGGATTTCTGTTGGCAGGGAAGATCGGTCAATGGAATATATAACAGAGACAAGAAAAAAGGGGGAAGCGTAACGACGATGGAAGATAATAGGAAGACACGCGGAATAGCAACGACTTTCCCAAGACTCCGCCATATTTATGAGTGTGACATGTGACATGTGACAGTCTGTAATATTACTATCAGCTCATCGTTCTCTCGCCGCTCAATCATTCTGAACGAGTGCCGCGACCTCACGAGATCTTGCCATGCTTTGTAACGCACAAGAAACCCCGATCGAAATTGTCCGGGAGATATTGGCTGTATTTTCAGCGGCGCTTTCAATACGCATACTTATGCTATTTCCGTGGTTTCTCAGCCACATCTGTTCTAGGTAGAGATACCTATTCCTATCCATGATCACTGGATTTTGGCACAAGATCGTGATAACCTTTTCTTTCGGGGAGCCTGAGCGCATAATAAACGTTGTTCGCTTCTTCTTGGAACGTGACCCGGCGGCGCCGTTCTCATTCTATGTGGCATCGACGCATGTTCATGGCAATCGAAAAAGGCGAGATTGCGTACGCCAGACGATGCACATGCTGGTTGAACAGTCGATGCGTTGGAAAAAGGCATCAATCCATCTCACTGCAGATCATCTGCTGCCATTAATTCGAACGACGAATCACCTTCCTCTGTTGCAGGAGCTTGATTTCACTGTGTCGCACCCACAGGAAGATATTCTTCAATTTCTAAGCCCCGTATTTCAAAACGCTCCGTCCTTGGACATCCTCAAGATTGACACACTCCCTAGGGTGGAAGTTTGACCTGTTGAATTTGAAGGCCGTTAATATTTTTTACGATGGGATCTGGGGCTTCAGATTTCTTTGCCGCTCTTCTACAGATGACAAAATTGCAATCACTTGAATTTGGTTGGTTCCTTGATTGGGCATCAGGTGCCATGCCGTCCAGTGTTCCAACTTGACAAAGTTGGCTTGTGGCGAGCCTCGTTGGTTACAATTTCTGGAAGCGCCTTCACTCGAGGACTTGTCTATCGATTACAGTAAGGATGTCGACGACGACATTGTATCATCGTCCTTCAATGACATCGTATCATCCTTTCTACGCAGGTCTTCCTGCAACCTGAATATCTCGAGTCTTGGCATATCACGCGTTCAAGCAGCCACAGCCATAGAAATCATCAGGAATACGCCTCGAACCACCTGTTTGCGACTGACAGAGATTGCTCAAGTAGGGGATGTCTTTGAGCAGCTTACCCTTAATTATAACCTCTTGTACGAATTGATTTTGTCGCGGACGGTTGACAGTTGCCATCACGAGAGACTACAAACGTTGGAAATGAACTCTATCCGCTGTTTGCTAGAGGTCAGAGGACATATCTGTGCTGCGCGAAGAACGCGGGGTTCAATTTGTAGTCGGCTAGACACACGGAGCCCAGTGGATAAAAGAGGAGAAGCTGGGGTGTCATGACATCTATCTACGACATTGCGCATGAAAACGACCTTGCTCATATCATACTGAATCAAATACACCTTCTCGAGTACAGTATAAGAGCAATACTACCAGACTACATACGAATTGTTCTACATTATTGCTGTTTTAGCGTACATTGAGACTCCGAGGACAAAGCAATTAAAAAATGGGCGTCCGTAAAAAGGTACATAACTGAGTTGGATCGTTCAACAAAAAAGCTGGTCTCAACACACACACACGCACTTATGAGGCTTTAAGGTTTAACGTTAAACACGGTGCGCCAAAAGCATAAAATTTTTCTTTCTCGAGAGCAACAAGGAGAGGGATCCAAAAAAAACCGACGAGATGGTACAACACGGCGCGCGGATAAAAGAGTTTCAGCAAGTTAGTAGGTTGGGGCGGGGGATATTGGCATAATACAGTTCCGGGGAGGCCTTTCTTTCAAGTCACAATATCGACCTGTGGTGGGGATATCGCATATGTAAGCAAAACTCTCCAGACATAAAGAGAGGCAGCAAAAGAAAAGAAAGAAAGGAAAAAAGTGTCACCTTTTTCACATGAGTATCATTCGTCATCACCATCTCTCTGGAGACTAGCCCAACGACAGCGGGAGCCCTTGTTCAATTTCTTCTTTTCTTTCCTTTCGTCCCTGGTGTACCTTTGAACGCACTCCGCGTCTGCACTTGTGATCCTCCTCTTCCAACAGCACCGCCGGTCTCCTGACCCGCGTCCGCAACCCCACCCACCATTCCGTCCCCTTCCCCTTCCCCACCACCCGCATTCGCACCCACAATCGCCGTGCGCCTCTTCCCCCCGCCCACCTCAACTGTAGCCATCGGCACACCCGCACTCGTCGGCGCACTCGCCGTCAAGCTCGTCCGCGCCTTTTTATTGATCGGCCGCGCCCCTGCCGGGTCCACCACCATCATCATCACCGTCGCCGTCGCCGAACCCGAACCCGAACTCGACGTTGGCCGGCTCTGAATGGGCGCACGACCCGGGACGAACCCTAGCCCAGCGGCTCGAGCACCCACGCCGTCCTCCCCATTCTCCAGCACCCCGTCGACACCATGGCCATCCGCGTCGGGTCCGTCAGGGCCTTCACCAGCCACGGACCCCACAGAGGGCGGAGAGCTAGACGCCGTCGTCGCCGCGTCGCTTGGCGGCACGCTCGCAATCCCAGTCGTCGCCGGACCTGCAGCTCCTGTACCACCACTTGCCCCTTCTGGGCCAGGAAGATTCCAGGCACCCAAGAAATGCTCAAGATCAAACCCATTCCCGTTCCCGTTCCCAGTTCCCGTTCCCGTTCCAATTCCATCCCCACCTCCAGTTGCACCAGCACCGGGACCTGCATTCCCACCTTCACCACCTCCTTCCACGTCCGCATCCATCAACGTTGGATCAAGCCCAAACGTCTGGATCAGATTATGGATCGTCGTATTGAGCGCATTCACGTCCCGGTCAATGTCCTCAGTCGCATGCCAGCTGGAGGAAAGCGTGGCCAGGTTCGCGTCGTGCGACCCAGCACTCGCGCTCACAGTCCCGTCATTGTTGCCGTCGTTGGCGCCCAAGGTACGGTTTGAGGCTTGTCCGCTGCTGTTGGTCATGTTATTGTGGGTGGTAGTGGAAGAGGAGGCGGCGGCGGCAGGTGCACCCGCTGTCGCGGTATACCCAATGTGCGGAGTTGCGTTCTGAGGCGTGAACAGTCCATCGTAGCTCCCTTCTCCCGCTTCTTCCGTCCCTCCTGTGCCTCCCGATCCCGGGCCACTCCACTCGCCACCCGCGCCAAACAACGGGAAACTAAACCCCGCAAACCCTTGCATCGAATTCCCATTCGCATACCCTCCTCCGGTGGTCGCCCCAGCATTGGGATTGGAGGCCGGAAAGCCGTTATACCCCTGATACATCCACGGGAGGATAAATGGAGACTGGCCGCGCATGACACTGAGATCGCCCGTGTAGGGCTCACCAGGTGCGTCCACTGCACCTGCCATGGCGGTCGTGCTTGTGGC
Source organism: Amanita molliuscula (assembly GCA_023014405.1). Classification (NCBI taxonomy): domain Eukaryota; kingdom Fungi; phylum Basidiomycota; class Agaricomycetes; order Agaricales; family Amanitaceae; genus Amanita; species Amanita molliuscula. The sequence goes on from JAEBUP010000068.1 coordinate 204,236, forward strand.
TGTGGCTGTGGCTGTGGCGCCGGAACGAGCGGCGGAATTGGATTCGGAAGAAGCCCCGTTGACGTCTGTCCCATCGAACGAGATGAGGCCGTCTGGAACGGGAACGTATGCGCCACCGTCAGCCCCGGCGCGAGGGGTGGAGAAGGAACTGAGCGTAGGCGGTGTTGCGGGCGTAGAAGAGGAGGCGGCAGATGTCGCGTTCGAATTGGATGCAGCGTTAGCACCATTCGCCAGAGGAAGGTTTGCGAGTTGAGGGCTTGGTACGAGATAGCTCGAAATATCAAAGGGAGGAGTTGGGCTCTGCTGTATTGCATGATGAGTGTCTTCGCGTCTCGCCTTTTCGTCTCCGTCTGCGGAAGTCAAGAACCCGCCTTCGTAGTGATGATCCATGGAGCCACTAGGCGTCTGGGTAGCCAACGTCGTGAGAAGCTGCTGAATTTGGGCAGGGGTGAGGTTAATCATGAGATTGCGGGGGTCGAATGAAAAGGTGGCATTATCGCCCGGCCCTGCAGAGGCAGAGTGGCCGTGTGCAGAGTTGCTCTGTTGTGAGTGTGAGCCGTGAAAAATGGGGGGCGTACGCGCGAGGGCGCGTTCCGCGTTCAAAGCAGTGCATACATGCGGATTGGCGGCCGTCTCTGCCGAGGACACGGGCAAAGGGGTGTTGACCGACTTGGGAGTTTCAATATTCGACTCAATTGTTGGGTAATCCATGCTGTCATGGGCGACATGGGCGGCGCCATGGGGGGTGTCGTTCAAGTCTAATGCAGAAAGAGAGCAAGTTGTTGCATTGTCATCACCCAATTCAAGGATACCCTGGGAAAGAGTAGGGGAGGTAGAACGGTAATCACTTAGCGTCATGCCCAAGGATGGATTGTCTCTTCCACCCCCGACTACTGGAACTGGCTGGTTCATCACGACGGTGGAGTCGCTCATCATGGCGTCTTCGTCGGACTCGTCTGGCAATGCAGCACTCGTTGGTGGAATCGGTCCAGTCTGCTTTCTTCCATCCTCAATCATGAGCCTGGCGCGTCGCCTGGTGACGACGCCGCCGACTCTTTGACCCGTTCCACGTTGATGGGGATTTCCACCGGCACCGCCTCTTCTTTGGACAGACACGTTTGAACCAGGGTTCCCATCACTCCGTCCGTGATGATGCCCGCCAGCGTGATGACCGCCGTTCCCAACGCCGCCAGAGCCAGGCGCGTCCTGCTTGCCAAACACGCCCGCCAAAAACTTGACGATCCGATTAATGGTATCCTCCTGCTTTTGATGTTTCTCGCGGGCCATGAGAGCGTCCTGCCACAGCAACTCGTTGGACCGCTTGAGCTCGCTGAGTTCTGCGCTTATCGTCGTCTGGTGTCGTTTGATCGCAGCTATGCCCTGGACGATCGAATGGATATCCAGAATCTGTGCGTTGCTAAGAACAGTCAGACCCGTTGGCCCCACACCGGATGCGCCCAGAACGCTTGCAGCGACGTTGGGAGCGCTGGGACCAGCAGGGCCGTTGACTCCAGCGCCTGTGCCACCTAGACCGACGACGGTATTGCCATTGACATCAGAGACGAGGGCCGCGGCGACGGCAGCAGCAGCGGTGACATCGTCAGCATGTTGCTGGATCTGCATCTGTTGCTGCGAGCTCTGTTTCTTCCTCTGGATGAGGCAGAGCAAGTCTGGCTGACCCCGATGGAAGTTGGCATGGGAAAAGTTCCAGAATTCCGTCTCGGTCTCTGATCGGAGGACGCCCTGCTGGAGGTGAGGGATCTTGTGAAAGCCGTACATGTTGAGCTGGCGGACAAAGGAGGAAAAGTTTTTGTGCTTGAACCATCTGCCTAGGACCTCGTTTGCAAAGCGTTCGTGGTCGAGGACTGCGGGATGAGCAGGGACGGAAAGGGCAAAAGACACCAAAGGCGTACCGAAGAACGAGTCGCCGTCGTCGGACCAGCGGATAAGACTGGCGTTCTTTGGGTCGTTGACCATTTCGTATAGTTTTTGGAGAAAGGCGGGGACGACCTGGCGGGAATGCTTGGAGACATGGGTGGCGGAGGGGGGAAGACGATGGTGAGAACGAGAAAGCGCAAGCTGTTGATCAGACGCCATCACTCGAGAACGTTCCACCACCGACGACGACGTCTGCCTCTGCCAAACACGGCCAAACACTAGCTACCAGCCCGCATGACGTATGCGTCGACCTGCCTGAGCAGCGCGGCCTCGTCGCCGCTGTTGTCCAGCACCACCGTTGCATGACGTAGCTTCTGCCCGATTCCCATCTGCGCCGCAATCCGTGCCCGCGCGTCCGCCTCGCCCCGCCCGTCACGCTTCATCAGCCGCGCCCGCTGCTCCTCCTCCGGACTGCCGGCCCTGCCGTCCGTCAGCCGTCCGTGTGTCCAACCGCCACGCACCAGTACACCACCACCACCTCCCGCACCCACCGCCATATCCCGCTCTCGATCAGCAGCGGCACGTCCAGCACGACCATCCGCTCCCCCGCCCACCAGTGCCAGAACACGGCCTTGACCATCTCCCACCGCACCTCTGGGTGCACGATCCCGTTCAGCTGCCGCCGCCGGCCCTCGTCCCCAAACACAATCTCCCCCAGCCTCTTCCGGTCAAGCCGCCCGCTCCCGTCCGCCAACACCACCTCGGGCCCAAACTGTGTTACGATCTTGCGGTACGCGCGGGTCCCAGGCTCGACCACTTGGCACGCCAGTACGTCGGCATCAACGACGGGCACATGGTACTTATCTCGCAGGAGCCGTGACACCGTCGACTTTCCCGTCGCTATTCCGCCCGTGAGGCCCACAACTGCAGCGGGACGTAAGCACAGGTATACCAACAGGAAACAAGATGCACCCAACATGTTGACACCAGGCAAGCACATTGTTGACGCTTGTTGTCGCAATTTCAGTACATGTTGCTATGTTTAGAACCTCCCGATCCACCTCCTCAACACCAGCCACCTCGCTACACACATCAACGCCGCTCCAAGCAGAACCATCGAGCCAGCATACCACCCAACAACCACATACCCTCCCGATGCTTTCTTGATCGCCCCCGAAATCGGCGGGCCCGCCAGTGCTCCAAGCGCCAGAATACTCATAAACATCCCCATCCGTCGTCCCAAGTCATCCATATGTCCCATTTCCATCAACGGGTTTCCCACCAGTGATATGTACGCCCCTGAACAGAACCTTGCCGTGACATCAGCACCTACAGCCGCACAATCAAGCCACTACTCACCCATACACAACCGCAATCGCCACCAACCCATGCGGCGTCCGCACATATGGCCAAATAAACGTCAATACCCCCGCCACCGCCGTAAATGGTGCCATCACACTCAACGGCCCCATCCTATCGCACATCCAGCCAGACGTGTACCGCCCCACCAGACTCGACGCATTCACAATAGACACCAGATAAAATGCGCGCGTCTCGCTCATCCCAAACACATCCACCGCCGCCACGTCAATGTACGTCAGCACCGTGTACAGCCCCAAAAACGTCGTAAACGCCGAAACACAGTAGACCGTGAATGGTAGCGACCGAAAAGCAGCGAGGTTGAGTAGGCCGCCCGGCATGTTTTTGGGCGGGAGACGCCGTCTCATGACGAGGTTTGAAACGCCGAGCGTAAAGATGAGCATGATGCCGAAGATCCGCATCGTCCATTTAAATCTGCCCAACACGTCAGCCTTGTCTCCAGAAAAGAATGAGTGAACGGACGCCATACCCGACTTGGCCTATCAGGTTCTTTGCAGTGATAGGGATCAAACACCCACCGAGCGACGACCCCGTCGCGACAATCCCCATCGCAAGCCCGCGTCGCTTTTTGAACCAATGTGCAATCACCGTCAATGTCGGGCCAAACATTCCTCCAATCGCCAACTAGAGATTCCCCAAAAGTCAGCCTTTGGACGCACGGAAAGAGTGCAAAACACGCACGCCGATCCCAAAACCTTGGCACAGCAATAATTGCCAATAGAGGGTGCACTCGGCCACTAGGAACGTGGACATGACCAATAAGAGGCTAGACCCGAGGAAGAGGGAGTGGAAATAGCCCAGGTCGAACAATCGCCCGACGAGTAAGGCAGGAAGGAATCCGAGCGCGTACTGAATCGAGCCAATCCATGCGCTACAACTGGCCATCATCATCCGACACACAAGAATAGGGCAGAGACGTACATGGTCGAAGGCGACGAATCCTGTAAAACCGTTGCCTGATAATGTGACTGGAAAATCTACTCCCCCAATCCGTCAGTAGGCTAGCACCAAAGAACTGGATAAAACGCACCCCCCAGGAAACCACGAATCCAAACCTGTTTTGAAGAAGACGTTAGCACAAGGTCTGTAACAAGAAATGACAACTTACGTCGAGAATGCGTTTAGAAAGCCCTGGATACGCATGAGTCAGAGAAATCGACGAGGAAGAGAGAGAGAGGGGGGGGGAGTGGGGCTCACTCCTAAAACGACCATCCACGCTCGAAGTCCACCATCCGGATAGACGTCTTCTTGCCTGGCTTTGGTATTGGGGTCGTCCCCCTTTTGCGCTTTCACATCCTTCATATCCACCTCGTCGAATGCCTCTTGTCCCTTCTTTTTCCCGGTTCTTCTGCATTTGATCCCTGCCCACCACGACACCTTGTTCCTGCGTGTTACACTAACCGGTAAACCGTTCACTTTCTCCCACTTCTCCGGTTTAAAAGCGTGCTTGTCCTCTCCGCTTGCGAGCGTGACAGAGACCACTTTTGAATCGCCGCCCCGGACGGCGGGTGCGGAAAAGACGGAGTCGGAAGACGGGCATCCGCGTCGGGAGAAGAAGGAGAGGACGGAAAAGGCCCGTTGGACAGATTGGACGGACGCCCCATCGTCGGCTTCGAGTGCCAGAACAGGAGAGACGCTGGGTGAACTCGACATGGCTGCGTGCGTGCGTGCGATGAGGAGGAGGAGGAGAAGGAGGACGGGCGGTGCGTGCTTATAACTTGTGCGTCGTCGGACGAGGACTGATGAAACTCCCTCTGCCAGTGTGATGCCTTTCAGAGCGGGTCAGATAGGCTGTATCGCCGGGCTGGACGTCAGTACGCTTGTGTTTCATAGATAAAGACAGGTACATCAATAAGCAAGGTGGGAGTGAATGAAAAAGACGCACAGGGTGGGTGTGGTTAAATAGAGAGACTAGAGTTTCCCGATTTTGACCGGTAAGCGAGCGGAACGGCCGTTGTACGTATGTACAAGGCGAGGTTAAATGGAGGTTTTTTTTTTTGTAAATAGCTCTAGTGGGGCATTGCGGTTGGCTGGCATGTTGATGACGCTTAACCGCCATCAAGGAGAACAACATCAACAACTGATGGCGCACTGGTGCCAGATCGCTTCTGAATGGTGTGAAGAGTGATGCCTTGTGATACCTTGTGATACCAGTGATACGAGCTGATACGAGCTGAAGGGGGAAAAAGAGATATCATGATCTTCAAGTTATACTTTGTGTCAGTAACATCAACAAAAGAGCCAGAGTCATATATTAGAATCCTTGTAGTATCATGATTGTAATTTCCATAACATAATCTGAGCATGCAGATTTCCTGTAATTCACTGTGAGGTATGAACATTGCAACTGGCCTTACATTCGTTCCATATTCTATGGTCAATTTGCGTTGCTAGCTTGAGCAGCGGGCGAGGCTGACACACACGCACGGATTGCGGCGCAGATAGGAATTGAGCAGAAACTACATCATGCGCCAGGCATATAATAACAAGAACAGGATGCACCCAACAAGCACATTGTTGATACTTGTTGTCGCAATTGAGTTCGGATTCGGTCCGATTACATTTACATTTTGTCTTTAGTTCCATCAGAACTTCCCGATCCACCTCCTCAACACCAGCCACCTCGCTACACACATCAACACCGCTCCAAGCAGAACCATCGAACCAGCATACCACCCAACAACCACATACCCTCCCGATGCTTTCTTGATCGTCCCCGAAATCGGCGGGCCCGCCAGTGCTCCAAATGCCAGAATACTCATATACATCCCCATGCGTCGTCCCAAGTCATCCATATGTCCCATTTCCATCAACGGGTTCCCCAATAGCGATACGTATGACCCTGAACAAAACCTGCTGCGCCATCAGCACCTTCAGTCCCACACAATCAAGCCATTACTCACCCATAGAAAACCGCAAGCGCCACCAACCCATGCGGCGTCCGCACATATGGCCAAATAAATGTCAACACACCCGCCACCGCCGTAGACGGTATCATCACACTCAACGGCCCCATCCTATCGCACATCCACCCAGACGCGTACCGCCCCACCAGACTCGACGCATTCGCAATAGACACCAGATAAAACGCGCGCGTCTTGTTCATCCCAGACACATTCAGCGCCGCCACGTCAATGTACGTCAGCACCGTGTACAGCCCCAAAAACGTCATAAACGCCGAAATACAGTAGATCGTGAACGGCAGCGACCGAAAAGCAGCGAGGTTGAGTAGACCGCCTGGCATGTTTTTGGGCGGGAGACGCCGTCTCATGATGAGGTTTGAAATGCCGAGCGTAAAGATGAGCATGATGCCGATGATCCGCATCGTCCATTTGGGTCTGCCCAACCAGTCAGCCTTGTCTCCAGCCAAAAAAGAATGAATGGACGCCATACCCGACGTAGCCTATTAGGTTCTTTGCAATGACCGGGATCAAACACCCACCGAGCGACGACCCCGTCGAGACAATCCCCATCGCAAGCCCGCGTCGCTTTTTGAACCATTGCGCGACCACTGTCATCGTCGGGCCGAATATTCCTCCAGTCGCCAACTCCCCCAAAGTCAGCCTTTAGAGACACGAAAGAGTGCAAACACGTACGCCGATCCCAAAGCCTTGACACAGCAAGAATTGCCAATAGTAGTTGCACTCGGGCACTAGGAACGTGGATATGACCAATAAAATGCTAGACCCGAGGAAGATGGAGTGGAAATAGCCCAGGTCGAACAATCGCCCGACGATTAAGGCAGGAAGGAATCCGAGCGCGTACTGAATCGAGCCAATCCATGCGCTACAACTGTCCATCATCCGACACAAAAGAACAGCGCAGAGACGTACATGTTTGAAGGCGACGAATTCGTTAAAACCTTTGCCTGATAATATGACTGGAAAATCTACTCCCCAATCCGTCAGTTGCTCTAACAAGGCTGGCACCAAAGAACTGGATAATACGCACCCCCCAGGAAACCACGAATCCAAACCTGTTTTAAAGAAGACGTTAGCACAAGGTCTGTAACAAGAAATGACAACTTACGTCGAGAATGTGTTTAGAAAACCCTGGATACGCGTGAGTCAGAGAAATCGACGAGCAAGAGTGTGTGAGAGAGGCTCACTCCCAAAACGACCATCCACGCTTGAAGTCCACCATCCGGGTAGACGTCTTCTTGCCTGGCTTTGGTATCGGGGTCGTCCTCCTCTAGCGCTTTCACATCCTTCTCATCTTCCTCGTCAAATTCCACTTTTCCCTTCTTCTTGGTTCTTCTGCTTTCGATCCGTGCCCACCACGGCACCTTGTCCTTGTAGGTCACACTGGCCAGTAAATCGTCCACTTTCTCCTTCTCCGTTTTGAAAGGGTGCTGGCCGACTCCGCTTGCGAGCGCGACAGAGACCATTTTTGATTTTTGGGCGGTAGATACGGAAAAGACAGAGTCGGAAGACGCGCGTTTGCGCTGGGAAAAGAAGGAGAGGACGGAAAAGGTGCGTTCGACAGACGACCCATCGTCTTCGTTTTCCGATTCTTTATCCTGATGCTGATAGGGTCGTATGCTGATAGGGTCGTCGGAGGCTGCGGCGACCGGCGGAACGTTGGCTTCGTGTGCCAGAGCAGGAGAGACGCTGGATGAATTGGACATGGCTGCGTGCGTGCGTGCACGATGATGAGGAGAAGGAGGGCGAGCGGTGCGTGTTTATAACTTGTACGTCGTCGGACACGGACTGATGAAACCAGGCGCAACTCCCTCTGTCAGTGTGACGCTTGCCAGGGCGGGTCAAATAGGCTAAATCGCCGGGCCAGACGTCAGTGTTTGCATGGGTAAAGACAGGTACATAAATATATCAACGGTTGGAAACAAGGTGCAAGTGAATGAAAAGATGCGCGAGGTGGGTGTGCTTCCCGAAGGTAGATTGATAGACAGATGGACAATGCCATATAGAGTTGTTTGCTCACCTCGGTGACGTGCAATGGATTAAATGGGGACTAGAGTTTCCCCTTTTTTGTGCGGTAAGCGGGCGGAACGGCCTTTGTACGTACGTACAAGGAAAGAGAAGGCGAGGCTAAACGGAATTTTTTTTTCGTGAATAGCTCTCGTTTGAGTCAAGGGAGTCTGGGGAGTCTGAAGTGGGGCGTTCCAGATGAGAGGTTAGGATGGTGGTGGGGAGGCCCGCTATTAAAATAACCATGGCACGAATTTCCAATTCCACGCTAGCATGTCCGCCATCAAGGTGATCAACATTGGCAAGGGCGAGTTCGATGAGGATGCCTAAATGCGTTCGACCTCGTGACGAGGAGAAGTCAAGAACAAAGATATGGCGCGTTTGCCGCGGCTGTGCCGCGTCGCCTCTGAATGAATGGTGCCTTGTCATGATACCCTGTGATACCAGTGATACGAGCTGATACGGGCGGAAGGAAGAAAAATATGATATCTTGTACCTTGCGTGTGTTGCTGATGAGATGATGCTGGGAATTCGAATCTGGAAGAGTGAGACCTTCAATGACAGGCACACCCGCGGCGTAAATTAATTAACCGGTGGTGCCAGCAGCCATGCAGCCATGCCCGCCGCGTGAGTGACAAGTGCCAGACGGATGGGAAGCGACTCGACTCGGGCACCGGCCGTCTTTTTGTGCTGATGGCCGCTATCGCTAGAGTTCTGCGATGTCAGAGAATGGATCAAGGGGGTATCTGTTCCCCCTCCCCAGCGACACGGTGGAGGTCACGATGATGGCTCGCGCCTGAGTCCCGTGTCTTGCATAGCACGACTTTGTGCTAGGTTCATTTCTGTATTCTGTTACTAGTACGTCATTAATATGTCCACTTGACGCTATGTACAGCCTTCCAGAAACCCGTCTGACATCCGATGGAATTTGTTGCGAGGGCCCCGAGCCCTCATGCCCTTCACAGTGCCCTTCACGACGACAATGTCAGGGGACGGAGTGCGACGGACCTTGGGGTTCATTTTTTCTTAAATTTACATTGTCACATTGGCACGAATGAGTGCATATTTAGCACACTGCAGGATTTGCAGAAGGGGGTTTCATTGGATCGTTGGATGTGAGCCTCACTGAACGTCACTAGCCGACGAACGGTCGCACTCGACCAGTCCTCGGTCTTAGTGGACATGCTCAAACTATGGGGGTGCGAGGCAGCGCACGCGTGCCACATACTTCAATTGGAGATATACCCTCGCGTCTCCAAGTCACTCATGTTAGCCTAATCATTGACACGCATCCTTGCTTTGCGGGCGGGCGGATTACTACCTTTCCCGCTTTCCGCAGAATCTTTCGCAAAGACGCGGCCTGTTGTGGTTCTCCGCAGTGGGTCGGATGAGCCATGCATGAGGTGTGCGTGAAATAAGGCAACTGTTCATATCATGCATCAGTTTGATTTACAAAACTTCATTCTTTCAATTTCTAAGCAACGTCGGCAAAACAACTTGGCTGGACGCGATAAGCTTTGTTGTTGTTGTATCGGATGATGGGAAAATTTGCTTGTACATATTCGGCAAGCTGCCTCAGATATCAAAATCACGTAGTCCATGGCGTATATGGTGCTTTTCGAAACTTTTACTGAATGTTCGTATTTTCTAACTATCGTCGTTAGGCGCATCTGGAAGCCGAGGTGGATTTGCAGGCCGTGGCAGGGGTGGACGCGGTGGTGGTGACCATGACGGGGGTAGAGAGCGAGGGGATGCAAGTGGGGATGGAGGGTGAGTAGCGCCTGACCGTTGCAGAAATCGTCTTATCTGCTGGCCTTCTTATGTTTTGTTACATTCATGTTTTTGGTCTTACAGTTTTTCATACTTAGTGTTTCGGCAGTCAATCTGACCGGAAGTTTCAGTAGTTTACTTTACTTTTTTCTCAAATGTATATTTCTATTCGTAAAAAAAAAAAAAAAAAGAAAAAAGGGTGAGTAGCATTTATGGTTCTTCGGGCGCTGAACTTAATTCTCTAGTTGGGATGAGAGGCGTTGCGCGTGGAGGTCGCGGTGGGCGGCGGCAAGCCTGACCGGGGAGGAAGGGGAGGAGGCAGAGGCGGAGGTCGAGGCCGTGCAAAGAGCAGGTCCAACGTCGTGGAGCCTCTCAGACACCCTGGCATTTCATCGCTAAAGGTAATGACCGCATGCTCGTGACGAAAAACATTGTTCCTGGCGAATCCGTATATGGCAAAGTGGACGCGGGAGATGGGACGAAGGTTGAGTACAGGGTGTGGAATCCGTTTCGTTCAAAGTTGGCTGCGGGCGTGTTGGGTGGCTTGGGTGGCTTTTTCATCAAGTCCGGTGCCAAGGTGCTGCATTTGGGTGCCGCAAGTGGGACGAGTGTCAGTCATGTCGCGGATATCGTTTCGGTATGTGTTGTCTTACTCTCATGTTCCGTTCATGGATCGTATTGTAGGATGGTGTTGTACATGGAGTTGAATTTTCACCACGTTCAGGCCATGACCTGATTTACATGGTTCAAAAGCGAAGATGCTCATTTACCAAATAGATATCGGATGCTAATTTCGACAGTCGATGTGATTTTTGCAGACGTTGCTCAGCCTGATCAGTCTCGGATTGTCATCCTTAACGCCCAAAATTTTCTCCGTGATACCGGTCGCGTTGTGATTTCAATAAAAGGCTGCATTGACTCGACGATGCCGCCGGAGGCGATATTTGCAAACGAAGTAAAAAATTGAAAGAGGCGCAGTTCAAGCCTCTCGAACAAGCTACCCTTGAACCAGGCCTGTAAATGATTGCTTTTATTCAAATAGTTGATGTATTCCATTGGATGCTCATTTTTAACAAGATTTTGTTTAAAATTCAACTAAAACATACAAAAAAAAAACACTGTAAATGTTTGTAGGCAGAACTTCCATAGAAGAAGTATGCAAAAAAGTTTACATGATCATGTTCATCAGGAAAAGTGGAATTTGGTAATATTCTTAACAGGGTTTATTCTCTTTAATCATCTCTTAAGTAGATATATTTGCCCTATCTTACACTTGGCAATCACAACCCTTGTAAGATGTTGGTTGGCAGATGAGTGGCAGGGTGTTGTATTTATTTGTATTACCAAATGTTGAATTAATAATGATATGGAACTTTGAGTATTGAACTCATAGCTTGAATATATAAATCAATATTAATGAATGCTTACCAAATCACTGTATTTGGTTCCTTATTGTAGATATTATATAATTTCATCCCAGGAACAGTATGAAACAATAGCATGTGATGTATGCTCAATAGTGATGTCAATGGCTATAGCTGGTTTTTTTAAACAATTGCTATATCTAATTGTAGAAATTACCTAAAAATCTGAGATAATTTGAGCAGATAGTTCAACTAAAAAGACATGGGTCCTCTGCCAACACTAAACATTCCGCAAAGCTGGTGTTGAGAAAATTGACTTTAGCTGATTGCTTAGCAGCTATGGCTTAGCAGCTAAGCAATCAGCTAAAGTCAATTTTCTCCATGTTGGCCTCATATGTCACTTAGTGTTGGCAGAGGACCCATTGTCTTTTTGGTTGAAATATCCGCTCAAATTATCTCAGAGTTTTAGGTAATTTCTACAATTAGATATAGTGATTGTTTAAAAAAACCAGCTATAGCTGTTGACATCACTAATGCTCAATGAAACAAGTTTCATATGACTATTATTGACAGGTTGCTGTAAAGTGTGCAGCAATATGACAAGGATACATATCATGAACTGCCCAAGGAAAGGTGCACCTCAATCTTCATTCTCCTCATCCCCAGGAAAATTTGTCAGAACCATCACAGAAGAAAATGACACCAAGAAAATTTGAGCTATGATTGCAGCACTCAATGAAGAAGATCAGAATGGGCTTCTCAACAAACTCAAAACTGAGGGTTTTTAACAAGGAGGAACCAGAAAGTGGTTGGAACCTCCTGTAATGATAAAGGACAGTTAGCACTCAACTCTGTAATAGTTCAATCTAATAACAACAAATGATAATTGATAACTGTCCAATCACCTGAATTACCTCCTGAAATATCAGCTCTTGTTGGCTGTGGAGCAGAAGAAAACTTCATTAATGAAACACTAATCAAAACAATGAACAAAGAGAAACTCCTACAGCCAGTATGAGTCAAAAACCCTGATGGGACAATAAACTCAAATGGAATGATCACTCATAAAGTAAAAATCACATACCACATTGGAAACCACTTAATCAATACCAATTTCTTAATCACTAAGCTTGGAGATCAAGACCTTATACTTGGACTTCCCTGGCTGGAAAAATACAACACAACCATTGATTGGAAGGAATGAACACTTCAGTTTAATGAACTAATGGAGGAAAAACCAATATGGCAAATAGCAACCAACAAACCACTATGGGACAACAGAGAACACTGGATCAGAGTAAAAACATCCACTTCCCAGAATCTAGAGCATCAATTACAACAAGGAGCCACACCCACCACCCTCCCAGGAGAACACTATACCTGGGGGGGGCACATTCAAAAAAGCTACCTCAGAAGAATTTCCAGTAAGCTGGACATGGGATCACGCAGTTGACCTAAAACCAGGATTCATCCCAAAAGTCAGTAAAATATATCCACTTTCACTGAAGGAACAATCATCACTTGATGAATGGATCACTGAGTGTTAGGACTACACCCAACACACCCTATATACCTTACAAGGGGAATAGAAAGAGATGAAACCAAGTGTATTGCTCTTAAAGAGAATTTGGAATCAGGATGTATACAACCTAGCAAATTCCCCTATGGCATTGCTGTTCTTTTTTGTAAAAAAGAAGGATGGAAAGTTGAGACCAGTACAGGACTACTGGAAGTTGAATGAGATGATGGTCAAGAACCAATATCCACTCCCTTTGATAGGAGAGCTAGTCAATAAATTGTCTCAGGCAAAAGTGTTCTTGAAGATGGATATATGTTGGGGATACAACAACATATGAATCAAAGAGGGTGACAAATGGAAGGCCAAATTCAGAACTAACTGAGGGTTGTTCAAACCCTTGGTAATGTTCTTTGGATTGACAAACTCACTGGCAACATTTCAAACTATGATGAATGACATCTTTCAAGTTGAGATTGCAGAAGGATGGGTTGTGATCTATATGGACAACATTCTGGTATTTTCAAAGTCCAAAGAGGAGCATGTCAAAGAGGTCAATCAGATACTGGCTAAACTTGAGGAGCACAAGCACAAGTTGTCACTAAAACTGGAGAAGTGCTTTTTTGACAAAGACAAATGGATTTCCTTGGTGTAGTGATCAACAAAGACTCAGTTTGAATGGAGTCTGCCAAGGTTAAAGCAGTAACAGACTGGCCAGTTCCAACTTGTAAATGGGAAGTCCAACAGTTCTTGGGCTTCATTAACTTCTACTGATGGTTCATCAAGGACTTTGTGAAATTGGCAAAACTGTTAACCCTCCTGATGGGAAAACATGAATGGCAATGGATGGAATTGCAGACAAAAACATTTGAAATGCTCAAAAGGACAATAGCAGAAGAGGTTCTAACAGATCATCAAAACCTTACATATTTCAGAAAACCTCAGAACCTGAATAGGAGACAGGCATGATGGATCACAGACTTACAGGACTACAACTTCATGATTAAACATAGGGCCAGAAAGGCAAACACCAAGGCAGACTTTGTTATGAGCTCACACCCATAACCACAATCCTAAAGCCTTGCAGAGGGGAGGAGAGTAGAGACAAAACCAAGGCTTCTCATAAGCCTACTACTACAAGTGGTACTGCTACATGGGTGTAGGGAAAACCATCTTGAGTCTTAGGGACTCAAGACTACTACTGTCCAACTTATATACCTCCAGGGAATCCCCCCTGATACCTCTCTCAGACCACTAACACTCTTACCATGTCTCAGCACCCATCCCTGCTGTCCTGTGCATGTTTTATGTGAGCACTGCCTCCCTGCAATGACTTCCTTCCTAAATGGCTACTCTTGCCAAGCCTGGATCTCTACTGGACTTCTCTAGACTGCTCTGGACTGTGATGCTGACTACCATGCATATGCCATGTGTATGTGCCCATATGCTGTGGCCCTAATCTGTACTCATGCCTTCCCATGGCTACTGAGTCTTGCCTTTCCCTTGTGGAGCATCCATTGTCTGTTGTCCAGTCCTATGTCATATCCCTAAGCCTGCTATGCTCCTGTAAGAGCTGCTGAGTTCTATGGGCAATCCCCAGTGTGCAAGTCCTAAGCACCATGCTGTGAGATTCCCAACCTATTGCTGTAGTCCCAGCATTGCTGCAAGTGCCAAGTATGGGCACTGCCTCATGTTCATTGTGTGGTTCTCCTGCTAGTGTCTGATCATCTCCCTACCACTGTCTCAGGTTTTTCTAGGCCTCGCCCATGTCTGGACTGCTTCTAGACCTCTCCTAGATCCCTTGCCTTGAGGTGCCATGTCTACATGCTCTCCATATGACTGAGCAATCCATAGTTCTGGTCCCACAGCATCCTTGTTCATATGCTGTCCAATGGCTGTGCTGCCTGACCAATCCCTTTGAGTCCTAGATTGGTATGTGCTGACTTAATCCAACATAGGGGCTTATGTGCCTGTGTCCTTAAAGACTTTGGCCTCCTATGGCTGTGCACTCTTGGCCCTGTCCAGCCCTGTGGTTGTACCAATGATATATCCTTGTAGTGACTCGTGACACTGACATAACATGCCTGTAACAATAGGGGTGGGTGTTTCCTTCTTGATATACAGATGACTCCTTGTTCAGCCATTGTCTCATCTTCTGCTGAGTACTCCCATACACTAACCCATGTGAAGTGTTCTCCTAGGTTCCTATGACAGTCTCCAACTGTCCCATGTGTTCCCAAGGTAGTCCCAGACCACTGGAATGGAAATAAAAAGTAATGCTAGGACTCTGCTCCTAACAGATTTGCTATCTAGATGGGCAGACCATCAAAAATACATCCCTGGATGTGAAACTTGTCAAAAAGTGAAACCAGATAGGCAGGCAAGGGTAGCACCTTTAATTCCAAATGAAGTACCTTCAGAACCATGGGAGATCATCTCTGTTGACTTTATAGGACCTTTACCAGAATCAAAAGGAAATGATATGATTCTGGTCATTGTGAATTGATTCACAAAGAAAGTGTACTTTCTTCCAACTACCTCACCCATCACATCACAAGGAACAGCAATCCTTTTCAGAGACAATGTATTTAGGGAACATGGACTACCTTGGAAGGTTATCAACAACAGAGGACCTCAATTTGCATCCAAGTTCATGGACAATCTTTATGGCATGCTGGATATCAAGGCAAATAGGTCTATGACATATCACCCACAGATGGATGGACAGACAGAGCACATGAATCAGGAAGTCAAGGAATTCCTAACCATGTTTGTGAACAACTGGCAAGACAACTGGAGTGATTGGTTGTCAGTGGCACAATTCTACTGCAATGATAGGGTTCACTTGGCAACAGGATTCACACCTTTCTTTATGAACTATGGATGCCATCCAAACAAAGGGCTCAACTTGACTTATGCACCCAAGGTCATCACCATTGAACAGTTGTCTAAGGAGATTGAGGATGTACATGCCAAAGCAAAAAAGGCACTCAAGAAAGCCACTCAGATCATGAAAGAGTGGTATGATGAACATAGACAGGTGGTACATCATTACCAACCAGGTGACAAAATTTACCTGAGCACAGAAAACTTACTGGTAATTCAAGCAACTAAGAAGCTCAATGGAAAGTTCATTGGTCCTCTGGAAGTGACTGAGAAAGTCAGTGAGTCAGCATACAAGCTTAAAGTACCAAAAGCATGGTGGGTTTACAATGTGTTTAATGAAGTGCTCCTGAAGCCATACAAGGAGCCAGTATTCCCTAAACAGAAAGAAAAGGTGGCTGTGCACAAGGAAGCACAGATGACAGAAGAGTCCCAGGAGGATGAGTATGAAGTTGAGGAAATTCTGGACAGTCATGTTAGTGGACATGGCAGGGGAAAACTTGGGTACCTTGTCAAGTGGAAGAACTACCCAATGGAAGAGTTGACTTGGGAGCCAGTTGAAAATGTTGCCAATGCACAGGCAAAAGTCAAGAAGTTCCACTGAGAACACCCCAGTGCTCCTAGACAGATGACCCACATGCAACAGGCTGAATTTACTCTCTGGAGGAACTTGACAGAAACCAGAGCACCTAGATGGCTTTATGGATGGGAAGATGGGAAGTTTGGATGGGACTGGACCAAGTGTCTGGAATGCAACTGGAGAAGATGGAAGGGAGATCACAAGTTGATCTATGAAGAGGAAGACACTGATGGGACATTCTCCAGGAAGATAAAGGAGTGCAGTGGGCAGTCAAACCTGTGCTTGATTTCCCATGACAAGAACTATGTATGTGAATGTGGTCACTTTGACCTCTTGGGATGTGAGGTCTTGAGGAGAGGGACATGTTATGAGCAGAAGTGAAGATCCTAACAACATGTGATGTGTATGACATCACTACAACCTTATGATTGGATGTGGATGATTTTCATTTTCTATGATTTATTTGAAGGCAAACCATTGCAAGGAAGAGGAAATGTCACCAGGTCTTAACAACTTCTATGTTAGGACTACAGTCCCTATAGGATGTGCATGAGAATGGATTAAGTCAGTGCTGCTGAGCTGGGATGTTGGGTCTCATACAGATATGGCAAGAGCACCAGTCTTGAGAAAGGCTGAGGACTTAGGAATGAGATCCAAGAGATGGTTGAGGTGCCATTACTCTGGGCATGGCTGTTAGGACTGCTCCTAAACACAACCCAAAGACTCAGAGTGAGGCTTGTTAGGCCAAAGACAAGAAGGTGTTGCTCAAGTAGCTGTGTCTAGCGAACACAAAACTATCTAGAGTCTTAAGGGCTACCTATGCTATACTACAGCCATTATATACTCCAACCATGGTCTGTGTGCATTTGGCACACAGCTAAAGTCCCTCACAATAGGGATCAATGTGCAGCAGCCAGCCTGCACCCATGTAACCATATCCAGCCTGCTTCTCTCCCATGTATGGTCCGAGCTATTGTCTAGCCCCTCAACCATTTCCCATGAACACCAGAGCCGAACCGCAGCCCCTCCAAGCATTCCCATGTTGCCCCTCAGGTGCTGTTAGGCCTATGATCCCTTCATAGCCTAGGCCCATCATTGGGCCATGTTCCCTCGGCACTCAGTCTATGTCCATAGCTGGTGCTTACCTCATCACCTTCCTCATAAGGGCTGCAGTCCTAACATGGCAACTCCTGTAGTTCATCTTGTCGTCCAGCCCTTGTATCTATACATTTGAGTCCAAATAAAAGATAAAAAAGAAAAGAAAAATATGTCCATCCTCTCCAAGTCCATATCTTTATAAGCTTCATTAGCATCATTACTGTCCAATGGGTTTTGCTCATAACAATGGCCATGAGGACTCAGTGGGAACAGTTGAGGTGCAAGACAGTAGGAAGCACGACTGTAGTGGGAAAGACTGTGGTACTGATAGTTTGGGCACAGTCTTGGTGAGAACCCATGTACATAGAAGGAAGGATGCAGGGGTGGCAGTTTCTGCACACCTGCCTCATGGTGTAGGCATGGTAGCTGCACACTGACTGGGCCCTTAGGTATATAAGGGGTGTAGTGTAGCATAGAGAGTCCCTAAGGCTCTAGGTGGTTTTGTATACCCACAAACTTCTGAGCAATACACTTGTTTCATCTCCTTTCTACATCTCTCATAAGGTGTATAGGGTGTGTTGGGTATAGTCCTAACAGGCCTCCACCAACCATAGTTCCATTCTCTTAGCTTCTGTGCCTGTTGCCTAGTTCAAATGCCTCATGAGGGGAATGAGGGATGTCGCCCTTTGTCTGTGAACTACAATTCCTTATGTAGTCACTGTCTAATCTGGTCAATATCACACCCACACTTAGATCTTTGATTTTATAAATGACCCTGTAAGGCTAACATGCTCTGGTTTTCACCCTAGTAACTGAAGTGATTACTTTTGTCCCACTAATGCACATGCCTGAAACAAGATTTTCTTTGCTGTTGACCAGCCAAAAGAGTGCCTGATCAGTGCTGCCTCAACTAAGGCTTCCAGCAGTGATGAGGGTCCTTGCTCTTTTTTTGTTGCCTAGACTGGTCTTCTCTTGCCACAATCAACAAGTTACTCCAACACTGCCTCTACAGCCAAGGGAGCCCTCTCATGTTGATCCATTTGTTGCCTAGCCCTTTTGACATATGACCTCATTCAAGGAGCTATTAGGGTGCTAGTGATCACAGATATGCACTAGGTCAATTTTGATAAGATGTTGAAGTTGTTGTTGACATGGTGGGCAGGACATGCTCAATCACACCACAGATAGTTAGAACAAGGCTTCACTGACACTGTGAGCAATGATGAGCAAGGCATGCTTGGTACTGTAAGGTACAGTGAAGGGTTGTATAAAAAGACTCTAGGTTATCTTAGGACTGCACCTAAACAACCCCTAAAAGCCTAAGAGGAGAGTGTGGATAAAGAGGCAATTCAGATTGTTCAAGGAGTGTTGTAGGTAGAACAGACTACCTAGAGTCTTAGGGAATCTCTACTCTAAACTACAGCCCTTATATACCCCAAGGGTGGTCAGTGTGCACAGTCCACAACTCCTCCATGAGGCATGCACACAGCAACTGCCAAGCCTTCTACTCCCATCTAGACCACTCTGGCTGTGTCTATTCTTGACACCTCAACCATTCCCTTGGCCTCCAATCCTAAGTCCTTGGTCTTCCATAACTGGCACTCCTAATGCTATACTAAGGGTGGCTTACTTATAGCCCTACCACTAACTTAATCCTTCCATAATCTTCCATAGGGGCTGCAGTCCTAACATAGTAGTTCCTCTGAGTTCTCATATCTCATCATCCAGTCATCCATTTGAGTTGAAATAAATATGAAAAAGACCAGAAAAATGAAAAGAATCTGTCCAGCATGTCATAATGTCAGCATAGTCATCATGTGTCATTAGGGGCTTCCTGCATGGTCATAACAGTAAGCATTAAAAGATCTGTCTATGGTTGAAACTCACCATTCAGCCCATTGGATTCTACCAAGGCTTGTATGTTGAAAAGAGAAGACATCCCTTGTCATTGATGCCTTCCACTGCACCTGATCAGTTGTGAACTGGCAGTTGAAAAGGCATTACCTGTCAAGTACTGGAAAATGTTCAGGGTGCAAAGAACATCTATCTCATGCAGGCTCTTGTTCTACAACACAACTGTTCTCCTGAGGAGTTGGATATGATGTCTGTAATAATTGCTGAGGGGCATGCCTGCACTGGTCTGACTAAGTGATGAGATGAAGGTGGATAGGGTTGAGAAGGTGACCATGGATGAACATGTACCAGAGGTGAGGGTGAACATGATGATGCTCTAGGGTGCATAAAGAATGGTTCATGGCTTCCATATTAAACATCATCAGGACTGGATTGTGATTGTGGGATTGGGTACTGAAGAAGCAAAGCTTGATGATCCAAGGAGCTTTGTGTTACGATTCCTTTTTCTTTTCCTTACCTGTTACAATAGCCTTTCTTCACTTCGTCGCTACACTCTGATACTTGTTTCGTCTGTCTGGACTGCCCCTCGTTTCACTTCCTTTTATACTTCTTTATTGTTCTCTAGGCAGTATATAAACCCTGCGCATGTACCATAGTACTTCAGTTCCAACTTAATCGAGTATTGTCCTTTACTGAACAACCCTCTCGCTCTCGTCTTCTCTATCACTCGAGCTACCTTCGTCGCTGCCTAGCACGACGTCGAACAGCATTCTTGTCCAGTGACTGGGATTAGACCGAGACTCTAGTCGTCATTGTTGACTCAATAATGAACCAAGGGCATCGATCCTAACACAAGTTGGAACTCACTGAACCGCTTAGTGCATCGTCACTAGCTAGACAATATAGATCCAAAACGACCCGAAACCAGACTCTCTAACCAGAGACCACTGAACGATTCCTTTTTCTTTAAAGGAACATATTATCTAGAAAGACAGGAGCTCTTTTTCTCGACACTAAATAAACGTTGGGAATTTCGAGGAGTAGGAAAGAACAAGAACACCCCAGTATCTGACGAATACTTTGAAGGGGATTACATTGAAGGAGACGAACACTCATTACCTGGAAAGCTTTGGGTTGAGTGGAGAAACGAACAAAAAGAACCAGAAGAAGAACCAGAACTATATTTTGAAAGACCCAAAGAAACCCTTTGGTGGGAAGAGTACTGCGATGTGGAATTCGAGTTCAACGGCACTGATCCATACTACTCTCTCTCTGAAACATCCATAACAGGGTGGAACACCTTTTTGGAACAAAAACAAATTGAATACGAACTAGAAAACCCGAGACCTGAAACAGACGCTGAAACCGACACTAAACAAATGGCAACTAACGTTGAAACCACCGATGCCCTCAGGGGAGACATCAAACCAGTCTCAGCACGAATTTTCACAGGAGATCGGACCGAAGCTAAATCATTCATCAACTGGTTTAGCGATTTCTTTGCAATAAACGCCCACAACTATGAAGGGAAACACGAAAAGAAAATCAGATACATCCTCCAATGTCTAGGAAAGGAACTAGACGACTGGAAAGAAATAATCCGCGACCAACTGGATGAAAAAGACGGACTTACTTGGGAAAACTATGACACCTTCGTCAAATGATTCCTTGACGACTGGGGAGAAGTCAACACTGCAGTCAGGGCACTGAATGAGCTCACTAAATTACGAGTTGGAGGAGAGATCACTGTCCCAATCTACGTCCGAAAATTTAGAATGCTCATAGGATCCTCCGGACTAACCGGAATTACTGCCCAACTTCAAGCATTTGTCCGAGGCCTACCAACCACCATTGCTGCTAAAATCCTCGAAGGACAAAGCGACTTTAAAACTATCACAGACACCTACAAAAAGGCAGAACAACTCAATGCAGCATGGGAAACAATGAAAGCATTAGGGAAAACTGATACAGGGCGTTGATTCAATAAAACAGGGGGACTGAAAACGATCCATGCCATACAAACTGGATGCCTCACTGATGGGCAATGAGAAGAATATATGCGTTCTGGGAAATGTTTCAGATGCAGAACCATCGGTCACTTATCCCGAAACTGCCCAAAGAAAGATACCACCAAGAACCTGCCCCCTTCAGGACGATTCACCAGAACAATCACCAAGGATAACAATGCTAAGAAAATTCGCACTATGATTGCGGCTCTCAGCACAGAGGAGCGAGAGACTCTCCTCACTGACCTTGAAACCGAGGGTTTTTAAAGCGGAGGAACCAGAAAGTGGTTGGAACCTCCAAGAACGATTATGGACAGTTAGCACTCGACTCTGTAATAGTAAGATCGAATAATAATCAACGACTCTCAATAACTGTCCAATCACCCGAATTACCCGCTGAGATATCTGCCCTTGTTGACTGCGGAGCAGAAGGAAACTTCATTGACGAAACTATAACAAAAAACATGAACAAGAAACCACTAATTCGACCAATACGAGTTAAAAATGCCAATGGAACAGTAAACTTAAACGGAATGATCACACATAAAGTCAAGATTCCCTACCACATCGGAAATCTACAAATCGAAACAAGCTTCCTAATCACTAAACTGGGAGATCAAAAACTTATACTCGGACTCCCCTGGTTAGAAAAACACAACCCAACAATAAACTGGAAGGAACGGACCCTTGAGCTCGATCACCAACACAAACCAACAAAGCAGATAGAAAGAAACCTGGATCAGGAAATCGACGAATACTGGATCAGGGTTAAAACTTCGGCATCACAGGCACTAGAACACACACTCGCAAAGAAACCATAACAACGCTGCCAGACGAGTACCAAGGATGGAAATCTACCTTCGAAAAGGCGCCTTCAGAACGATTCCCAGTCAGACGCACATGGGATCACGCAATCGATCTCAAACCCGGATTTACCCCAAAAGTCAGCAAAATCTATCCACTATCGATAAAAGAGCAATCATCCCTCGACGAATGGATCACAGAGCAGCTAGCTAAAGGATACATTAGACCATCCAAATCCCCACAAGCCTCGCCATTCTTCTTCGTCGCAAAAAAGGAAAGCGGAGCACTCCGGCCATGTCAAGACTACTGATACCTGAACGAATGGACAATAAAGAATGCATACCCACTACCATTGATCTCTGATCTAATGACCAAACTATCCGGTGCACAATATTTCACAAAACTAGATCTCTGATGGGGATACAACAACGTTTGGATAAAAGAAGGAGATGAATGGAAAGCAGCCTTCATAACGAACAAAGGACTATACGAACCAACAGTCATGTTCTTTGGCCTATGCAATTCCCCAGCCACTTTCCAGACAATGATGAACGAATACTTCCAAGACATGATCAATGAAGGATGGTTAATCATTTACATGGACGACATTTTAATATGTGGAACAACACCCAAAGACTTAGAAACTCGGACAAAACGCGTCCTAGAATGACTAAAAGAAAACGACTTATTTCTCAAACTCGAAAAATGCAAGTTCTGCACTCAGGAAATTGAATTCCTCAGAATGATCATTAGACCTGGGGAAATAACAATGGACCCAATCAAACTGGCAGGAATAGCAGATTGGCCGACACCAACAACAGTCAAGCAAGTACGATCCTTCCTAGGATTTGGGAATTTCTACCAACGATTCATTGGAAACTTCGCAACCCTTGCTTGACCACTTATTAATCTCACAAAAAAAGATGAAGCATTCCTCTGGACACCAGAACGACAGGTGGCATTTAACAACCTAAAAAAACACTTTACAACAGCCCCTGTACTCCGAATGCCAGATATCACCCGACCATTCATCCTGCAAACTGACACCTCAAATAAAGCAACAGGAGCAGTACTGAAACAAGCCGATGAAGCAGGACTCCTGCACCCTTGCGGCTTCATTTCACACGCCCTGACCACGACAGAGCAAAACTATCAGATTTATGACAGGGAACTACTGGCAATCATCAAAGGACTTGCAGCATGGCAACACCTTCTTCATGGATCACCTCATACCACTATCGTCCATTGCAATCACAAGAATTTATCCTTTTATCGAACCCCACAACGCCTTACCCCCAGACAAGCCAGATGGTCCTCCTTCTTAAGCGAATTCGACCTTCAAATAGAGCACGTCCCTGGAACTAAGATGTTTGAAGCAGACGCCCTATCTCAACGACCAGACCACATTGGAATGGACGACACCCCAGAAGAAACCACGGTGTTACCACCTGAACGATTCATCAGGCTTATAGCAGATGACCTAGCAGAGAAGTTGCGCAAAGGCATGACTAAAGATGACTTTGGACAAATACTAGTTGAAGTAATCCAAAATCATCGAGCACCACCAATAAAATCAAAGCTGCAAGACTGGACATATGTCGACCACATCGTACACTACCAAGGAAAAACCTATGTACCCGATCAAGATGGATTGTGCACTCAACTCATTAAACTGACGCATGAATCACCTACATCTGGGCACCCTGGACGATTTAAAACTCTAGAATTACTCAAATGAAACTACTGGTGGCCCAGAATGAACAAGCATACCAGAGAATGGATCGAAGGATGCGCGCTCTGCCAGCAAATGAAAGTAAACACTCACCCCAACACCCCTGCCCTACAACCGATCAAATCTAATGCCACCCGACCCTTCCAACAAGTCACAATTGACTTCATCACAGACCTACCAATTGCTGACGGCTTCGACTCGATCATGGTCACAGTGGACCATGGACTTACAAAGGGGGTAACCTTTTCCCCTTGTCACAAAACGATCAATGCACTAGGAACCGTGGATCTATACATAAACAAAAACTTCAAACAATTTGGTTTACCAGATATCCTCATATCTGACAGAGGACCGCAGTTCGCATCTAAAGTATTCCGAGAAATAGGAAAAGCGCTGGGAATAAACCATAGAATGAGCACAGCCTACCATCCCCAGACAGATGGCGAGACAGAACGAGTCAATCAAGAACTAGAAGTCTACCTCCGAATGTTCTGCACAAACGAACTGCACAGATGGAAATCGCTACTGCCAATTGCGGAATTCGCCCACAATAACCGACACCATGATACCATCAAAGCATCACCGTTTCAGCTAATGTACGGAATAGACCCTGTCGCTATTCCCACAGCCGCATCCCCCATGACGACCCCAGCAGCTGAGAACCGACTACGAATGCTACAAAAGGCTAGAGAAGAAGCACTCGCTGCACACGAACTCGCTAGACAAATGGTAGCGCTCAGAACAAAAGACAAGAGTATCAGATTCGAGAAAGGAGACAAAGTCTGGCTCGAAAATTGAAACCTCCGAATACCCTATGAGTCAAGGAAGCTAGCGCCCAAAAGAGAAGGACCCTTCACGATTGAGCAAGTGCTAGGACCTGTCACCTACAAACTGAAACTCCCCAAACAATGGCGCATCCATCCCGTGTTTCATACTACATTGTTAACTCCATATAAAGAAACAATGGTGCATGGACCGAACTTCATGAAACCACCCCCTGATCTCATCAACAGACAAGAAGAGTTTGAAATAGAAGCAATCATCACACACAGAAAACAAGGAACCGGCTATCAATACCTAGTCAAATGGAAAGGGTATGGACCGAATGAAAACTCATGGGAACCTGAAACAAATCTGAAAAATGCTGCAGACATCCTTAGAGCATATAAAAACCGCCGAGACCTGCTATGAAAACCATGGTCCAGTATCGCAACAAACAGATCCTCAGACAGAATGCTAGACATACCAAAAACATTGCTTCCCCCTACTCCCGATTCTCTCCCAGACAATCTATCCCAAAACTTAGACACCTAATCATCCAACTCCCTAATCGAACCCATCCTCACCACGGACGACACGCAATAGGAACAGCCTTCATTGAAATACGCAAAATCCTGCTCTATCGAACAAAAGTACCGTCACTATACCCAGTATATAAGACACAGATCAGCTCTGACCCCCAGACACCAACTGACGCCATCAGCAGAAATCGCCATGTCAGAGAAGCGCGAAGGGCACTGACCTTATGGATCATTGACCGAACAAGAGACCTGGAAGCGGCGGGAGTGACCTGCCTACACCGGACAGAGGCACTATTCCCAGATAAAATCAATTTCCCATCCAGTGGACCGCTGAACTTTAACCTACCCCCGCACTACCTATACATCCCACACGGAGGGATACCACCTCCATACCCAAATCCGCTGCCACCGCCCCACTACCGCGATTTCGAATGGGAACCTGGATACCCAATGATCACGGGCATCATTCATCACACAAATCAAGGAACAATTACGCATCAAATTCCGCCTAGACCACTACACGAACCATATTTGGCTGAAAGACCTCCCACGCGACCTAATACTCCCGGACCAGAAGCATTGGCCAATCAACTTTTACAAAACATCCTCTCTATTGACGCAGACGATTCACTCTGGGATGTGGAATACTTCGACGAAGTCAACCTATAAAAGAACGAGACTCCCACTTCCTAGCCTTCCAACCAACATCACAAATACAAAGATGTTCTCACTCATCGCCATCCTCATCGCCCTCATCTCTACTCTCTTCCCCTCAGTCCTCATCGGAGGACTTGTTCTCGCCACCCTCCTCACTACCCTTGCCCTCGCCTACTCCTTCCCCGAAAAACTCCCCGAGCTCGACGTCTTCACGCCACCCCTCGAAATCTTCGTCGAAACCGAAACAATGACCTACGCCAACAACAACCTACACATTCATCCACCTGAACTCGTTGAAGAACCACCTATCGCGGAAGAAGTCATTCCCGCACCTATCCCCAGATCGAACCCCCTCATTGCCACTGCCTCTCTAGAAGCCTCGTACATCACAGCCAATCTCCGAGACCTCTCTGCCCCACTTGGAGCCCTCGTAGGACTCACCCTCACCACCGACCCCAACGCCATGACCTACGCTGAACGGGATCTTGCACTCCATGAACTCCGTCAACTGAAAGTCACCCTCGACTCCGTACGATGGCACATTGATACAGCGCAAAAGGACGTCGAAAACATCGTCCACTGGTACGAGTCCAGAGCTGATCATGCCTGGACAACTCAAGGCTGGCCTTAAGAAGTTGGTGACTTCTCGCATAGGGAGGGGGTAATGTTACGATTCCTTTTTCTTTTCCTTACCTGTTACAATAGCCTTTCTTCACTTCGTCGCTACGCTCTGATACTTGTTTCGTCTGTCTGGACTGCCCCTCGTTTCACTTCCTTTTATACTTCTTTATTGTTCTCTAGGCAGTATATAAACCCTGCGCATGTACCGTAGTACTTCAGTTCCAACTTAATCGAGTATTGTCCTTTACTGAACAACCCTCTCGCTCTCGTCTTCTCTATCGCTCGAGCTACCTTCGTCGCTGCCTAGCACGACGTCGAACAGCATTCTTGTCCAGTGACTGGGATTAGACCGAGACTCTAGTCGTCATTGTTGACTCGATAACGAACCAAGGGCATCGATCCTAACACTTTGAGAATGAGTGTCATGGAAGGCAGGATAATCATGAGGGTGGTGTGGTGGGTGATCTATGTCAAGACGTAGCCTGATCACAACCGAAGGTTGGAGAAAGAGGTTTATAGAGACTACCCTAGTTGTTGTGTAGGCAACACAGACAATCGTAAGGCTAAGGACTATGGCTCAGAGAGCCCTACTTATATACCTCTAGCCTCATGTCCCTTCCCATATACGGCTGCTTACCTAAGAAAAGAAAAGGAAAGAAAAAGTAACTACGTTCTTGAGTTCTTAACAATCTACATCCATTGATGCAAGTGGGAATCTGAAGAAACTTGTCATTACTGATGATGAATGGAGCATGAAGCATTTGCCAGACACATGCAACAGCCCAGCTGTTGACATGAGGATAGGTGGAAATGACTGACAAACATATTTTATAGGACTCAAAACAGCAAGGAATGTGAAAGTGCTGTAGGACATGCATTTTGGGTCATGGGTAGAAGAACAACTCATGGGAATCTTCAATCTACAGATGCACTGTCTAAGCTCATCTTACAGTCATCACTGCTATTATTGTCTCAAACTGAAGGTAAGAAATAGCATCCATTTTTTCTAATCACTCTGTCACCACTGGTTCAGTTTATTCCACCATGCCTTTGCCCTGCACCCAACCAACTGGGACCATCTTTGTAGCATCACAAGTGACTCAATAGGCTGCAACAGTGTCTGCAGGGAGGGAAATGGAGGTGAAGAGTCAAATTGCAAAGTTGATAACTGAGCATTGCACCATACACACTTATTCTCTTTCTTGGTTTCACACTGCATCTTATCCTTGCAATCACACAATGAAAGACTAGAATTCATGTCTTGAGACAGTACCATATTAGATACCTAACTAATACATATGATACTGTACATATCATTTTGAGATAATAGACTGTACACATCAGATTTGTGCCTTTACCAGTCACACTCTAACTGCTATTTCTTACCTCTGAATTTTGACATCAAATGTTTTAAAAACTACAGCCAAAAGTCTACCCATCAATCCTATCAATTCCATTTTCAACCATTTTCATGTCAGGAAACAGCTGGGTCAGCATAAACAATCACTGAGACATTCATAAGTATTATATTGTGTGAAAAGATGACAGTATTGTGACAGTTGGGAACTGAAAGATGGTATAGAAAATAGTTTTGGCATAACAAAACAGAGCACCTTCAGCAAAATAAAAATAAAGTACCAAGAAAATACATACCATTATATGTGGGCAATTATACTATGGAGGAATGTGAGCAAATTCTCATGATCAGATGGAACTGAGTCAGAAGTGATTTGAGTCTTTAACTTGGCCACATATTCTTTTTCCTTGAAATTGTCAAAAGCATCCTTTAGTGCCTCAGCAAAGTCTTTCCTTATCCAGAATATTTCCATTGCAAGGAGGATGATTGCTTTGGTGGTGTATCAGTCTGATTATTGCTGCACAAAAAGGCAATATTACCAGCTAATACTTGGCAATGTGTTGCCTATCAGACATGAGTCAACATTGCATAAGGGGAAATAATTTCTGGTTCTCTCACATCCATTGGCATAATGTTTTCATCTATCTTTAGTCCAAATAGTGACAGAAGTGATTGCTGATGATAACATAGCATGATAATGCAAGACATATATGGAACTTACATACAAACTGATGGAAAATGAATATTCATATGTATATAATCTGAAATATGCTGACTTACCTAAAACAGAAAAAAGATAAGAAATGAAAGAATGCCATTTGAAGAGTGACCTCACAGACTGAAGACATGGTATCATGAAGAACTACACCCAAAG
This sequence comes from Amanita molliuscula, assembly GCA_023014405.1. NCBI lineage: Eukaryota > Fungi > Basidiomycota > Agaricomycetes > Agaricales > Amanitaceae > Amanita > Amanita molliuscula. The sequence continues at coordinate 232,839 of JAEBUP010000068.1, forward strand.
TGAGTCCTTGGCTGAACTTGTGCATTTTCACTCACTTCCTGTAGATCATAGTATGAAGCATCATAAGAATACAGTATGTGCATTTTCACTCACAAACTGTAGATCATGGTATGAAACATCATAAGAATACAGTATGTGCATTTTCACTCACAAACTGTAGATCATGGTATGAAACATCACAAGAATACAGTATGTGCATTTTCACTTACAGACTGCAGATCATGGTATGAAGCATCATAAATACAGTATGTGCGTTTTCACTCACAAGCTGTAGATCATAATATGAAACATCATAAGAATACAGTATGTGCATTTTCACTCACAAACTGTAGATCATGGTATGAAGCATCATAGGGATACAGTATGTGCATTTTCACTCACAAGCTGTAGATCATGGTATGAAACATCATAAGAATACAGAATGTGCATTTTCACTCACTTCCTGTAGATCATGGTATGAAATATCATAAGAATACAGTATGTGCATTTTCACTCACAAGCTGTAGATCATGGTAAGAAACATCATAAGAATACAGTATGTGCATTTTCACTCACTTCCTGTAGATCATGGTATGAAGCATCATAAGAATACAGTATGTGCATTTTCACTCACAAACTGTAGATCATGGTATGAAGCATCATAAGAATACAGTATGTGCATTTTCACTCACTTCCTGTAGATCATGGTATGAAACACCATAAGAATACAGTATGTGCATTTTCACTCACTTTCTGTAGATCATGGTATGAAACATCACAAGAATACAGTATGTGCATTTTCACTCACTTCCTGTAGATCATGGTATGAAACATCATAAGAATACAATATGTGCATTTTCACTCACTTCCTGTAGATCATGGTATGAAACATCATAAGAATACAGTATGTGCATTTTTACTCACAATCTGTAGATCATGGTATGAAACACCACAAGAATACAGCATGTGCATTTTCACTCACCCTCTGTCATAGGAGACATAATAAAACCAATGGGTACCAGTTGCTGTGCCACTTACAGACTGATTCAACAACTATGATTAGCCTCCCTTCCAGAAAATGTGTGGTTATACTTACTCCCTGTTGATCAGATCAGATAGTAGCATGTATCAGATAGTAGCACTCACTCTCTACAGTATCTATAAGTTTATGTATCAATGGAATATATCAACATCACTTGCCCACTATTGTCACATTGTCAATATGGAGGAGGAATGTTTGATATCACTTACATCTGTTACATTCTGTTTTTGCTGTAGAATTTGTTCAGTTCAATCATTTGATGATGTTTGTATTATTCACATGCTTCTACCAATAAGTCTAACCATGCCATAAGCATCACACTCACAAATGGATACTATTGATGTGTCATTTGTCATGTATCTGTTGTAAAGCAAAAATGAAGAGACTTACCCAGAAGAATGGAAAGACACAGAAAACCTGGAAAAAGACTCTTGACCAGGTGGATTCACTCTGAGCATTCAGAATACATCTGTAATAATGTGTCAATAATATCAGACTCATGAATGAATTCCTTACAAAAGAGCTGTCTTAATACAGAGATCTGGGTTATTCCTCTGTGTTGAGACAAAAAGTTGAAACAAAATCTTATTGCCAATTGCATTAGCTGTTTTCTCTGTCAGTTGAGGACAGTCTTTATCAGTCTTGTCCATGTCTTATCCAGAATATCATTATCTAAAATAAAACAGGTTGTATATCACTCACCTTCCAACTGCACAAATGCCTTTGGAGGATTACTTGTATTCAAAACCTTGGGCAAGTAGACCTCCTGGAAAATCTTTTCAGCATTTTCTCTGGCTAATTTCCATGTGGTTTCTCGATCCTTCTCATCAGGTAGTTTCACATATTCTTGGACAACTTGGGCATCAAATTTCGTGAATACCACCACAAGAGGAACTACAAAATTCCTATCAAAATATTGGTTTTAATATGGATGGCATGACTTTCCTTTTCCAGTCCCTTTATTGAAGAACTGAAGTTCCACAAGTGGCAAAGGGTAAGAACAATCCATGGGTACACAGTACCTATGAATATATACTTTCAGCTGGAATATGAAAATACCAAAATAAAGATACCAAATTGCATGTAATTGATCTTTCAAATCAGTTGCAGCAGATTTCTTCTCAATAAATTCCCAGACCTCCTTTATCTCATCCTCTGAACCTGCCTCAAAACCCCGTGAATCATGAAAGATGAAATTACTATTGGGATATGTAATCTGATGCTCAATATCATGAATGCCCTGCTAAATCCATTGCACATCAATGGCACGTACATCACATAACTCAGCCGCTCACCTCTATTTTTGGCATCAGATGGGTGTGGGATGACACCTTCTTTCCGAGAAGCTTCTTGATGCGTGATAGTACGTTGCTCTTGGGCTCAAGTCTGGTACCATCTCGATCGTATATGATAGGTTTTGTGCCCCGCGACACACCGCAAACCTTCTCGAGAATGGTTGTCTTTCCTGCGTTTGCCCTTCCTAAGACGAGAATGCGGAAGTAGGGGCAGGCGTATCGCTTTTGAAGCATGTCAGCAGTTTCTCTTTCCGCAGCTATTGGCAAGGGCACGAATCAGAATTCCGTGGCCGTATAAGTTTGTCTAACTTACTCTTGGAATGGACATCTTTAGAACTTTTAGCGTTTTGCATAGTGCTGATATGAGATGGACTTCTGGCGACGGCGAATGAGAGATAGCGCAGGCCACTGTCGTCACACTCGTGTCACAGCTTGGCTCATATGCTGACTAATGGTAATGGTAGCCATCGTCCATGACGCAGACCTTGAATTCAAGAGGCTCTGACAATCGCCTCGTCTTTGTTATCTTGTCTAATAACAGCTGACTGGCAGGCATCGAGAATTTACCAAGCGAAGTTCGATTTCTGCTCTCCGAGATTCGAGCACGCGTTTTTCATTCTCATCGATACCGCTTTATGTATATTCGTGCCTCATAATGCACAGACTTGTAGTTAGGACGAGTATGAACTCGAACTCGAACTCGGAAGGATTGCGAGACGCCATGTCCGCTGCGCCTGCAGTAAGTGGCATGCATTCCTGCCCGCAGTGGCGCCAATTCGTGTTTTTCGACGTCTCGCAAGTCAGACGCGCACGACATCCAGAGCACGCCTCACATTTTCAAAGCCGCGCTCGAACTCTCGTGCGTCGCAGACATCCATGGCTCCATTCACCTCCTCGACCCCGGTCTGAACCCATAACAAGCCGAGTGGCCCATTCCGCAGGACACGTCACCCATGGCTGGGCAGAACGGCATGCTCATCACCATCGGCGAGGAACCCAGCTCCCGTGGACCCACCACCCGCGACCCAAAGCCGTCCTCGGGCCCAGCGCCGCGCCCCTCCTCCTTCGCTCCCTCAAACTCTCAAGCCACCCCTTCTCCGTCTCTGCCACCGCGGACGCCACGGTCCTGCTCTACAGACACCTCGATCAATCCCTCGCATCCTCCTCCTCGCTCACCGCTCTGCCCAAAGTCCGCACGGTGTACGGGCCAGGTACAGGAGGTACCGCCGCCAGCGAACCCGTTACTGGCCTTGGCTTCAAACAACCCTCAGACGACTCTCCCAATGCTTTCCTCTTCATCGTCACCACCAGCCGTGTCCTCTGCTACCAAGTCTCGGGCAAAGGAAGTGGTGCTCCTGCATCGATCGTCGACAAGATTGGCACAGGGTTGGGATGCGCAAGGATGGATTGGAAAGCGAGAGACATGGTCGTCGCGAGACCCGAAGCCATTTATATTTGCGGGACAGAGGGAAGAGGAGCATGTTACGCATACGAAGGTACGGATGTGTCTCGCTCCCCTGTTTTACACCTAACGGTACGCAAGCCACAAATCTTCAATACATACCCACCGCCACTACATCGTCATCGTCTCTCCTCCATTCACTCCCACAGCGAACCCTGCCTCTGCCACAGTCCGGCACTTCGTCCCTTCCAATACAGCAGACCAACATAAGGATGTCACCAAAGTTGTCATCTTCGACGTAGAAAATAAATACGTCGCATACTCAGGCACGTTCCCACACGGTGTTCGGGACGTCATCTCGCAAAACTCGGCCCCATTGCAAGAGAAGCTGGATACTCTCTACCGCAAGTCACTCTACCTTACCGCCCTTTGTCTCTCAAAGACCCAAAACCTTGATGAGAGTACGATTGCCGAGATCCACAGACAGTATGGCGACCACCTGTACGTCAAGGTCGACTATGATGGCGCAATGCAGCAGTACCTGCACACCATCGGACACGTCCAGGCGAGCTACGTCATACGGCGGTTCCTCGATTCGCAGAGGATAAACAATCTGGTGACCTACCTTCAGGAACTGCAATGCTAGGGAGAACCAATGCAGACCATACGACATTGCTGTTGAATACGTATACCAAGCTAACGGATGTGGCACGGTTAGATGGATTTATCAAGCTTGAGACAAAGGGTGGAAGTACCGAGTCGGGCGAGGCAGTTGCAGGCGGAGAGCTCCCGTTAGGCTTGGAAACGGCAATCAGGGTGTGCAGGCAGGCCGGCTACTTTGATCATGCCTCCTACCTTGCCAAGAAGTGTAATCGCCATGAGGATTACTTGAGCATCCAGATTGACGATGCGCGTAATTATGGGGAGGCGTTGACGTATTTGAGGATCTTGGGATCCGACGCGGTGCGTGCGAGTGATTTGAGGTGTGGCCAGTCTAGAGAGCTGACAGGCGGAACAGGCAGAAAGCAATTTGGCTCGCTACGGCCGGGCACTGCTCGATAATCTGCCGGTAGAGACGACGGAGCTGTTGGTCGACCTGTGCACGACGACCGGGACTTTTCTCGATTCTCCCACCTCGGCCGCGGCAGGGACAGGGGCAACAGGAAGGGTCCATGGAGACAACAGCAACAAGATTCCTGCTATGGCGTCATACTTTTCGTACTTGGGCCTGTCCTCTGGCCCTGGCTCTGGAACCGAGACTCTACAGACAGCAACATCCGATCCAGCATCGCCTTCGACTACTAGAACGGCACGACAAGAGTCGAGCATCATTGCAAGTCCTGCACGAGCTCGTCGATCAGAATCGGTGTACGAACCCAGCACCGTTTCACAGTCTCGGCCTGGGACGCCATCGACCGTCGGTCCTGTCTCTCGCACACCTGTTGTTTCCCATGCTCGGGCGGCGACGATGGGACATCAGCCTCAACAACCCTTGTCGCAGCAGCAGCAGCAGCCACCACCACCACCACCACCATTACCATCACTCTTGACGCCAGCACCAACACCAGCACCGAGAAAACTCATATCCCCACGACTCTACTTTGCTTATTTCGTTGACAACATGGAACAGTTCCTTGTCTTTCTTGAGACGGTCGCTGTTCGGCGGTGAGGCCCGACCGTCGACGAGGAAGGTGTCAAGGTCGTTCCCTCTGATGAGCAAGGAGAGATGGTAGAAGTGGTGGATCTAGGGAGTCAGATGGATAAGCAGGTTGAAAAGCTGGATCAGGTCGTGGTGTGGAATACGCTGTTGGAGTTGTACCTCACGCTCCCTGCGGCAGGGTTCCGGAACAAGGCCATCAACGTCCTCAAGAGCGACGTGATCCCGTACGACCCCACGCATGCGCTCGTCCTCTGTTCGGGGCGCGGCTACACCGAGGGGATGGTTCTCCTCTGGGAGCGGCTGGGGATGTACGAAGACGTGCTTCGGTTCTGGATGAACGAGGCACAGCAGCAGCAACGGAGCGTGCCGGGAGGTGGAGAGGGAGAGGGAGAAAGCCTCTCGCCAGGTCGTCTCGCACCTCCACCAGCCCCAATATGGGCCCTCGCACCCTCGGCTGTACCTCATCGCGCTGCGCTTCTTGACCTCCACCCCTGAGCTGCTCGCCCGGCACCAAGCGGATGTGAAGACGACACTGGAACGGATCGAGAAGGAGAGGATTTTACCCCCGCTTGGGGTCATCCAGGTGCTCAGCAGGAGTAGTGTGGCGAGTGTGGGACTCGTGAAGGAGTGGCTGGTCATGCAGATTGGGAATGCAAGGGATGAGGTTCGAAATGTGAGGGTTTTCGCCTGCTCTTTTTTTCATCTTGGTTGGGTTGGCTGACAAGTGAGGATTGTTTTTTTTAATTTAGGATCAAACCCTTACCCAATCATACCGTTCCGAAACGACAAAGAAGCTGGGCCAAGTTGGGGGTCTCTCTAACCGCGGCCAGCCACGCGTGTTCCACGTTACGCGGTGTTCTGCGTGCAGTGGGCAGCTTGATTTGCCAAGCGTCCATTTCATGTGCGATCACAGGTATCACCAACGGTGCCTGGGATAACACGACACGGAATGCCCAAGCTGCGTGCGGGAACACAGTCTTATTCGCGAGATTAGGAGGAACAATGAGCGACTAGCGGAGCACCATGATATGTTTTTACAAGAGGTCAAGGAGAATGGATTTGATGCCGTGACAGCGGCTTGGAAGAGGCATATTGAATGTGCCGAGACCGATAGTAGACGAGGTGGTCTGAATGACTATCGTGTCTATTCAAGTAATACATGCATTTAGAATTGGTCCATTACGCTCATAATTCCAAAAGTCTGTTATGGACTCCTCCTGCGGCTTAGTAGAAATCCAATCCACGGCATTCCTGCCACCTGAGCCCGCGCCTTCTTGGAGGGTATATCGCTACCGCATCTTCTTGCATATCCAACGTCACATCAACGCCGTCTTGAACCATCATTTCCAACCTCCATGCTTCGCAATAAACATCTTGGGATAACTCGCATACGAGCCGGCCGGTGCGAGGTCTATGTCGGCGTCAGCTTCTCGGGCTGCGAAACGAAAAAAAAAAAGAGTGGAACATACTTGCTGATAAAAGAGGTGAAGACAACAGTTCCTCGGAATGGTGGCTGAGGAACCGGAGGTCGACGATGTAAGATGCGCCCAGCAAATCGATGTCGGCGTTGGGTCTCTCCCCTGCTTGCCCGTCGACAACTGGTCGTGTAAGTAATAGGTCAGCAGCCATGTGTGAATATTCGCAACACGAACCCATGTCCATCCAAGGCTGTAGCATCGCGTCAGCTGGAAAACTCGAGGAAAATTGAGACGAACCGAAAATAATATCATTCCGGCTGGCATGGGTAGAATTTTCTCATCATGAAGATACCTTGCTAGCATGAGTCTGAGGTAACAATGAGAGTCTAGGATGGCATTACCACCGGCACAAGCTTCCCCGCGACCAAAGCAACATCAAGCATCCGTCGCAAATGCCCCGACCACCAACCACATCTCATCGTCGAGCGTCATCCAGCTTCCCGAACTCGTCCCCACCCCGGTCAACATGGCTCTTCCTCACCACAGATGCCTATCTCGAGGACGATGCCGAGATCGAAACCCGGGAGACGCTCTCCTGGGCACAGGGAGGCGGGAGGCTGACATCTGCTCTTTTTCTGATTAGGGCTCTATGTAACGGTGTTTCGGGCTCCGTGAGACCCTACGCATCGTCTTCAACCCTACCAGAATGCGCAAGCTCCTCCGCCTGGGAGGCAAGGGCCTCCTGGCACGGTTGCGCCCAACGCCGACACAAACTTTATGGATCAGAGCGTTCTGGAGGTCTTCAAAATCCCTGCGGGCGGGGACGTCACTAAGGAGCGTCAGAAAGTGTGCCTGGGGAACCTCTTCCTGATTGGCAGAGTCGATAACCGTGAATCTCCTCAGTGTCTTTTCTCAGGGCATTCTGCTAGCATTGTCGTTTCTTGATGGTGGCCGTTATCGGGTTCAAGTTCCTTGCTTCTACCAACTTTGGAGCAGAACGAGCGCCGGAGGATCATGACAAGTTCGTAATTTGCCAGGTGCCTTGTTATATAGAAGGCGAGACGTCCTTGCGCCGGACGATCGATTCGTTGGCCCAGTATTGTACTCGATATTCTGGGGGCAGACCTCGGAGCTTTTGATCTTTGTATCTCTCGGAGAGTGTGTCAAGCAGCATAACATGGGTAAGGTCTATTCTGGGTTGTATGAGTGTTCTGGGCAAGACGGGATGCATTTCTTGAACAAGGTGCGTCATAAGTTCTCCCTGAGAGATAAACGAGCGACTAATGCGCCTGTTTCAACGCGCCTGTGAACCCACTCGAGATGTACCGCCAGATCAAAAATATGATTGGCGTCAATCCTACGTTCTACGAGTGTGGATGTTGATACGACAATGGATCCGCTCTCGCTAAATCGTTTGATCTCTGCGTGAGTGTTCAACGATAACTTGCTGATGACGTGTCTGAGTATGTCGTAGCATCATTCGTGACAAGAAGCTTCTTGGCGTCTGTGGTGAAACTCAACTGGCCAACGCTAAACAGTCTATTGTGAGTATGATGCAGGTCTACGAGTACTTCATTTCCCACCACATTGCCAAGGCATTCGAGTCTCTTTGGCTCGGTTACCTGTCTTCCTGGTTGTTTCGAACTGGAAGATCGTTATCTGACGACGTTGTTGCTCAAGAACTTCCCCATGTTCAAGACCCAGTTTGTGCGCGATGCGCGCGCGTATACGGTTGCTCCAGATGACTGGAAGGTTTTGATTTCCCAGAGACGACGTTGGATAAACTCGACAGTGCACAACTTGGGAGAGCTTGTCTTTTTGAAGCAGCTCACGGGTTCTGCTGTTTCTCGATGCGGTTTGTCCTCGTGATGCTCTCCACGTTGACACAGCCTGTAACGGTGGCCTACGTGCGTCCTTGTCCTTCGATTGACTTGACTGTATGCTGACTTAAGAAGATCGTGTATCTGATTTACGAGGTGACTATTGGCACGGACCAGCAGACAATTCAACTCGCGCTTATCATGATCGACGCTATTTACGGTGTCCAGGCTCTTGTCTTCATCATGCGACGCAAGTGGGATATGATTAGCTGGATGTTATCCTATATTGTCGTCATCCCCGCATTTTTGTTCCTACTTCCGCTCTACTCGTTCTGGAGGATGGACGACTTTTCTTGGGGTGCTACACGTGTTGTACTTGGCGAATCCGGCAAGAAAATCGTCGTTCACGTAAGTATCTCCTGTCTTTAGATGAGGGCAAACCCGATCCGAAAGCCATTCCTCTCAAGTCTGGAACGATTTTTTAAGTCTCACATACACAAGAATCTGACACGTTGCAGGAAAACGAACTTTGGAACAAGGAATCGAATCACAATATCGGTTCATGGGCGCCGCAGACCAAACATAAAGAGGGATATGCTGAGTCTCATACTGCGATACCCCGATATCCCACTTCCGTCCTCTCAGTGAGACCATTATGCTACACCAGCCTTCTCCGTCTCGGCCAGTGACTATAACGAGCTTCACAATCACTTGGCACCTCGAACAGCCCAATGGGACCAATGACCACTATCGTCTGCAGCTCCTGGGTTCATTGACCTTCGAAGTTCTTTCTCTACAGCCTTATAAATCACTTTCCAACTGTACGACGCTTGCAGGAGACCATCCCAAATGTCAGTCTGTGGGTCAATCGGGTTTAGAAAGTCGGATGAAAGACCCGCACTCCAAATGTCATAAACAACAGCACCATAAGTTGGCAATGAGGCGTGCCTGGTCACATGAAGACTTGGAGTTTTGGCAGCGAGGGCGAAAAATATTCTGATGACAGGAACAGGGGCATCCCCTGCCTTCAGAATCCCAAGGTCATACGGATTCATGGATTCAAAGAGTTTCGGTTCGGGGATGTGGGAGTAGTGAGAGTCGTTCTTGATCTGGTAAAGCATGAGTCCGAGGTTATTGGTGGTCAATTTCGTGCCAGATTGCAGAAAGACGTTGACTGCATCAATCGAGGCATGACTATTGGCGCACAGCACGCCAGCGCCTCGGGTCATTAGAAGCAAAAGGCATTCCTTATCGACGGATTTGAAGTCGTGGAGTTCGATGAAATGATTGAAATGCATCATTGCATCAGGGAAATCGTGCTGCAGGTTCTTCAATTCTGAGGCTGACGGGGACTCGCTGAAGAGATGTCCATACACGAAGGACGCAAAGCCGAAGAATCGACATCTTGGGTGTCCATTGTCAGCTGGAGGGCCAACAGCCTGATCACGAGCCAAAGTCAGCAACAACAGTGCAAGAAACTCGCCGCGATTGCCTTGATGTACGGCGAATCCCTCCAGTACAGATTTCAAAGATTTCAATGGATTAAAGGATTCCCGTGCCATGATGACATAGGCGGCTTCGGAGAGAAGTGGCTCGGAGGATGATACTGTCTCCATGCTCTCGAAGGCAGCGTCGATCTTAAGGCAGACTCGCATATGTCCTTCCACCTGCTTCCTCTCTGCGGTTTGAGAGATGTAGGTCGTCGAATTGAATTCAATAGGTAAGCGTTGAGATAGGCAAGCAAGCATCTGGTCTTGAGTGAAATCTCGTGCTAGGGTCTGCGTTGAGAAGTTTTCCGACAGCAAACATCACGATGTCTTCTCGAATGCTGTGATTCCCAGCATCGTAACGTGACCCGAATCTTAAGGCGTATCCGCGCCAGCATGATTAATGTTACGAAATGAGAAATGCAATTATACTTACAAGGGGCGACCCATATAAACAATATGCGAATCAGCAGTAACGCGCTCCAAATCCCAACTGCCGTCCAGGGCTACTTGCTTCGCTAACGTGTCAAAGCCGAGGTCTGTGAATGGTTGGATTGGGATCAAGTTACTGATGATGATTCTTTTCGAAGTATCCCCATCCGACGATGTGAACTGCGATATCTTGCCCGTCGTAGACAGAAACAGAGAGAACAATGGGAAGCGATACAAATCACGTAACACGTGCCTTAGAACACTGAAGTTTGACCATGTAGTTTCTTCTTGATTGGTCAAAGCATGGGCCTCATCGAAAGCCAGAATGACGAGAGGAGAGTCGTCCTCTATTTTCCCGGAAACCTGGCCTGCCTTCGACGTTGCCTTTTTCTTCACCAGGGACAATGGCAAATGCTGTTTCCTAGCCTTCAAGGATTCAACGAGTTTGTGGCAGGAGGCAGCGGGGGGGAAGTTATAACCTGGGGCGTCGTGTGATGTCGGGGGCGAAGTGTGCCCTGGTCCTCTGTCGCTCCCTGGGTGAGGATCCTTGTGGGACACTTTTAGTCGATGGATACATCCCAGGTAAAGAAGACATACATCTCCTACCATAAGCTTTTCTGCAATTCGAACCACCTGTTGATAAAATTGTCTCCTAAACTCGTTATGCTCTTTCATTGTTTGGTCCGCCGTCATACGGATTCTGAATTCACGAGTCACCTCTTCAATTCCCCACTGCGAATCGAACTCAACCAATGTATGGTTAGTATGCCGAAACAAAGCGTCGATGAAACAGAAAGCTCGGCGATACGATTCGGCCTCTGTGCCTTGCGTGATCAAAAAATCTCGAACCTCGTGGTCGGCAGGAGGGTAGCCTGGAAAGATGCGGTGCGTCACTGCGAATCTACCGATGACGTAAGAAAGAAAAATACCAATAGATCGTGCATCCCTGAGGTTAATCGGTATGGAAAAGTGCTTTTTCCCAAGTTCATCAACCGTTCTTGACTTGCCCATACCGGACGATTGAACAACAAAACAAAAGTGCGCATAAATCTGGGCATCATAGTGGTTCCGGATGTGTGTCCATAAGGCTTCCGCCGCTTGGCCATTGTATGCGCATTCCCAAGATTCCTTGGTGGCTGAGCGGCCCAGTCAGTAATGAACAGGGAGTAAATTTTCAATAGGAGTACCTTTTTCCTGTTGACGAGATAGCTCAAACGTGGGAGCTATGTTTGGCATCTTTGGAATTTCCACTGTGGTCACGATTGGATTTGATCGGATTATCTGATAATCCGAAATGTACGTACGACGCGCAATCAGGCCAATCCAATCATTCCTTTTAACACCATTCCGCACATCAACCTTCCACTCTTCCAACTCGTTTTCGTTGACAATGTCATTTAGGCGGTCAATGGTCAGATTCGCAAAAACGCTGCCTTTCATGTTTGTGGACGCCAATTCCAGCGCGAGGCGTGTCAAAACGTCCGAAAGTATATCCCACCACAGGGAGTCGTCGTCGTTGGCAGCGTCGGCCTGATCGACCCTCCTTTGCCACAACCTCCCCCTAGTATACTTATCCATGTTGGAGCTGAGCATAGTTAGTTGTCCATCCGGCAGAAGAATTTTGGCGCGTTTGTCGGCGGAAGAGGAGGTGGGAGGAAAGTCAGCAGAGCGTTTCATCAGAGTCGGGGTGAAGTTCAGCAGCACAGTCGCAGTCTCGGAATTTTCCGGGCGGACCCCGCCAGAGAAGCTCTCAGAAGGTCGGTTATCTATGTCTACTCAAAAATACTAAATTATCCAATTGCAGGCATACTTAGGCACGGCAAACATGTTGGCATTTGACGTACATACTACTTTCAGCCGCGTAATGGCTAAATCATATCTAGCCATTTACGCTTTACCAATGTGTCCCGTTAAACACGAAATAGCGAGAAGGGGTCCAGTACGCAAGGCATTCAAACCGCGGCGAAAACGCGTTAAGTAGCGTACCGTGCCCACGGGGTTGACTCAGGAGAGCGTACGAATGACCTTCACTGATGCTGATGAAAGGAAGTCATCCAACAGAGATTCAATTTGACATTGGTACTTGGTGCCGATTCAGTGTCATATTCATACGTCGATTAAGCTTTATATAGGGCTCGATGCTGTTATTCAGCTTGCCTCGACTGGGTGGACCAGGCAACCTCAGCCGGTTTGCGGCAGTGCCTGTGATGATCAGCAACGTTTTAGCCTTCCTTCTTTCATACCGCAACGTCTAATGAAGTTGTTGCTGCCCCTCTATTATTCCAGAGCACGACTCTGCCAGCTGGTACGCTGCTCTGCGTTGCGGGGACTACTTCGCCTGTCTTCCTATGGTTCCAAACCGTTTTCATGACATGCATCATTTTCGGGAAATTCTGAATTGGTTAATAATCATATACAGGCGACCTGTAACAGATCTAGTTCATCGACGCTAAACGCAGGTAAGCGTAAACCACGTGTAATGCATTATTTCCGTTCACTAATTGGTGCTGAATTAATTTACTTTAGGGACAACCATGATCCGCAAGGAAGAGCTCTCGGGTGTCGGATAGCTGTACACTCACGTTGAGGACACGCGTCAGCTACCACAGCACTTGGGAATAGTAAATCGTATTGATTAGACATGCAATGTATTCCATCCAATTCCTGGCGATGCTCGTACTCGAGGCTGTAAATGCGTCGCATGTCCCGACGGTATTGGACACAGTGATCATCAGTATTGCCACCTGCGGGGGATCCGCGATTCGGAAAAGATTCTCCCGACAATGACGACACGGTGACGAGGAGAGCAGCTAGCGTTGATGTAACATGAAAGCTGTGGTGGCGTTTAGACATCGGCGGTCTTGGAGATGGACAAATGAGGACAGCAGTTGAAGGTACAGCATGCGATAAGTGTAGTTGAGATTGCATCTAGTACTACATAATCTCAGCATGCCCAATAGAGAGCCCACGGGGCCCGAGCATAAGACTGGGGCACGCGCACGGCGACAGAAATGCCTCTCAGTGCAGTGTGGCGGTAGCGGCCGTTCTCCGGATGATGTCAGCTTCCGGAAAGATCCGGCAGCACAGGTCTGAAAAAAATCAGAGCCAAACAGCCCTCCGATCCAGCAGCTGCAGAACACTTGCCTGCTTCCTAGTTCTTCATCGCAAAATCCTGCATTTTTTTGGCCGCTGTGCGTTCCTGCTCTTTTTGCATCGCGCTTGTCGTTGTTGATTATCTGTCGCTTCTTTCTCATCTTCATTTTTTAGTCCATCGCATAGATAAGTGCACCCAACATGTCGGCGTTAGTATCCATCCCTTTTTCTTGTCTATATCTTACGCGGATCTCGCCATGGGCACCCGATATCGGGACACAAGTGGCAGAATCATATGCGCTCCGGTTAGACTCGATCTAATCTTACCTCTGACAGTGAAGAATTTCAAGATGTCCCCGAGAGTGAAATAGAGTCCAACTGGGATCAAATTGTAGACAAGTTGAGTGGACTGGATCTATGTCCGGAGAATAGCACTTGACGTGATGGAGTACAGCTTTGATAACATGGATCTCAAGCCCGAATTGCTTCGCGGCATTTATGCTTATGGGTGTGTACTACTTTCCGCCCCGAGGAAGACAGCAGTCTGATAATGATCCTAGTTTTGAACGTCCCTCCGCCATCCAACAGCGCGCCATCGTTCCCGTCATCAAGAGCCACGATGTCATTGCCCAGGCCCAATCCGGAACCGGAAAGACCGCCACTTTCTCCATCTCCATTCTCCAGAAGGTGTGTAGAGCGGGTTTAATTGAACCTCGGAACACAGATGAACGTTCGTGTGACAGTTGGATATGAGCATCAAGGGTTGCCAAGCTCTGATTCTGGCACCTACACGTGAATTGGCCCAACAAATCCAAAAAGTCGTCGTCGCCCTTGGCGATTACATGAATGTCGAATGTCATGCCTGTGTTGGCGGCACCAACGTCCGTGAGGACATGGCCAAGTTACAGGAAGGTGTCCACGTCGTCGTCGGCACCCCTGGTAGAGTGTTTGACATGATCAATCGTCGGGCTCTGAGGGCGGATAATATGAAGATGTTCTGTCTCGACGAAGCGGACGAAATGCTTTCCCGTGGTTTCAAGGATCAAATTTACGAAGGTACTTGGATCCGACTCTCTCGGCATATGCGAGCTCTAACGCGTTCGTGCTAAAGTTTTCCAGCTCCTTCCTCAGGACACCCAGGTTGTCCTTCTTTCTGCTACTATGCCGGCAGACGTGTTAGAAGTCACCAAAAAGTTCATGCGTGATCCTATCCGCATTCTGGTCAAGCGGGACGAGTTGACACTTGAAGGTATCAAGCAGTTCTACATTGCTGTTGAAAAGGAAGATTGGAAATTGGATACGCTTTGCGATTTGTATGAGACTGTGACGATCACTCAAGCCGTCATATTCTGCAACACGAGACGGAAGGTCGATTGGCTGACGGAGAAAATGCATTCCCGCGAGTTTACCGTGTCTGCGATGGTGCGTATCCATGGCGCAGCAATGGTTTCGCCATTAAATGATTGTCCCATTAGCATGGCGACATGGAGCAGAAACAACGGGAAGTTTTGATGAAAGAGTTCCGGTCCGGCTCCTCGCGTGTCCTTATTACCACCGACCTCCTTGCTCGCGGCATTGACGTGCAGCAAGTGTCCCTGGTTATCAACTACGACCTTCCAACGAACCGTGAAAACTATATTCATCGCATTGGTCGTGGCGGACGGTTCGGCCGTAAGGGAGTGGCCATCAACTTTGTGACAACCGAGGACGTCAGAATGCTCCGTGACATTGAACGTGGGTTGGCTTACCTGTGTCCCAGGGACATGGCTGACGTGCAAATGAACAGAGTTCTACAACACGCAGATCGACGAGATGCCCTTGAACGTCGCGTAAGTGCCAGACTGTTGGTAATGAAGTGCGCTAATCAGGGTGTGTGCAGCGACCTTATTTAGACGGATTGGTCATGGCCGGACAGACGGTGGAGCTTGGACGGGGCAATATAAATTGTATGGTTGTGATTACAGCAGAGCGTTTCGGTTACGATATTGATTATTAAGGAATGGATTGAAGGCTGGAACGGATCTGGCTGATGTGGCTGTCCCTGACGCACAGCGTAACAACGGATGGGTTAACCCCGACGAGGCGAAAGTCAGGACAACCGGGCAAAGGGGCAGATTCGGGTGAGAAGTACACAGCTAGGACCTGCTACTTAAGCCGCCTCTGCCCACGCTGGCTTCCCCATTCTGCCACCGGATGTCCTGCACGGTCTGTCCTGTCTCCTACCCGTGTCCTCTTTTATAAGCCTGACCATCCTCCTAGACCTCGTCTCTGCCCCCCGCATCCGGCCTTGTTGCTCGCAATCTTGCCAGAAAAATGTCCCACAAACGCGCACAGAGGCCCCATCCTCGGCTGCAGTGGCACCACCAACCGTTGACTGCTCTCGCGACCTCGTCCGCTTCTCTCGCTGCCGTCGCCGTCTCTGCCGCCGTCTCCTCGCAGAATAGCGATCACCCCGGCTTCCACAGGCCTCATCCAATACAACCACACCTCACGCTGCAGGCTTCTCTCCCGTCTGCCAATCCCTTTTCACCAACACATCACGCAAAGGGCGTAACTGAGATCATTCCGCGCCTCTATATTTCTGATCTCTCGTTTGCCGAAAACCCCGCCTGCTTGTCGTCGCACCGGATCACCCACGTCCTATCCGCCCCTTCCCGAGGCCATCTATGTACCGCCTGCTACTCTTCTGCATCCACACACCCCTCCAGCGCGACTCCAAATCCGCGTGGAGGACTTTCCCTTTGCAGAGCTCGCCATCCACCTGCCTCGGACGACGGAATGGATCGGCGATGCTCTCACCAAGGACCCCAATGCCCGGGTGCTCGTCCACTGCATAGAGGGCATCAGCAGGTCCGTGAGCGTCGTCGCGGCCTATCTAATGGCGCACTTTGGATGGACGCCGAGTGAGGCCGTCAAGTTTATCAAGAATAAGCGAAGGGTCGCAGAGCCTAACTTTGGGTTTGTCCAGCAGCTCCACGAGTATGCAAGGGATTCACTGGGCAGGATGTGTTGACGAAGAGCATACACGTAGGAGTGCGCTGCTCGAGCCGCCTCCTGTGGCTGACGCACGCCACTCGTGACTCTCCCCCCCCTTCGTCCGACTTGTGACGACCCAACGCCTCACTTCTTTCCAAAAGCCAAGTGCTCGACACCACCTGGCATCCAAACCATGGCCACTCCTGTGTACATTATTAAAGCCTCCATTATGCACGCCTTTCATTTCTCCAGTGCTTCCTTTTCGAGTTTGCTTCTTTCGGGTTCACACACACAAGGTTTCGAGTTTCAAGGGACTCTTTCGTCATGGGACTTTGGCGATCATTTTTTCTAAAAACCAACCAACATCAAATAGCATCTCCCCTTTTTCGTCTCACTACCATACTTGTTCAAAACTTGCTCAGTAGGGCTTCCTGTATCGCCTTCGAGACGCTCCCCAAAGGATGGTGGATGAATGACGTTTTCTCTAGTCTCGGCTTAAACCCCGACGGGCTGCGCCGGCATTTATCCGCATCACCACCGCAATGTCACCGTCAGATACCTCAACGGGATTATATTTTCGGCCTCGGCTCCTTTCCCCTTCCTTTCACCTGCCTCTTGCCACGTCCCCTCGCTTCGAGTCCACGGTCGCCGCGTCGCCAAGATCAGCTATGACGAGTTTGTATTTAAGATAGAATCACGCCTCCGTCTCTCGTCTCTCCATTTGCACTCGGTTCATTTTATCCCCCTGTTTAGTCTTTTAATCATCCGTCGTCATCGCATCATTAATCATATCTTTATTCACTATTCCACCCTCTTCTGTCTTCTATCATCCATCTATCATAACAAAAACACCCACAACTACCATCACCCTCGTCGTCATCCTTGTGGGTGTGCACATGCACAATTTCCTGCTATATATAGGCTCGTTTCGTACCATGCTTATTTCGGCTAGTCTGTAACCAACTTGTTATTACACCCTACAGGTATGTTACTGATCCGCATCATCAAGCCCACATTGTACATAATGCACAAATACATCTCTGATTCCGTTTTTATGTGATCTTGACAGACCTGATGAAATGGATGGATGGGCGCTCCTATGTATTGTACGACGGCAAATAAATGAAATACCTGAACCTCTGCACGGGCAGTGCACGGAACACGGGTACGTTGCAGACTCGCGCACTAGGCCTGGTGGACGGAGGCTGGGTGCGGGCTATGTAGCTAGAAAGAGTTTGATAAGTTAATAATTTTCAGGGTCGCACTCCCATCGAAAGGGAAAAGGAGGGGGGTGGGTTGATAAAAAGTCAAAAGGGCGTGCGTGTGCGCCGGGGGCTGATCATCAAAAATGTTGAATTTTCGTTTGAAACCAAGTTGGTCGCGGGTCCGGTTGTAACCCGTACTAATGTGTCGCGGTTGCGGTTGGCTAGCGAGCGAAGCGAGATAGTGAGTCCATCAAAATGCAATATAGATCGTTTGAGCAGTGTGGAGCGGTATCAAGAACTTATGACACATTCTAGCTCGGCTGTATGAGAACCTATGAGAACAGATGGTCCACAGTTTGTCGTCGTCATTCGTGTCATCGTACCATATCTGCTATGCGCGGTGCGAGGCCAAGTTTAAGCAGGTAACTTTGACCCGATCTGCACAGATGCTAGGATCTCGAGGGATCGACCGCTGAGGTCGTCCAGCGCAGGCTGCGAGTAACACTTATGATCCTGCCTTCTCGCTGTCAGGTTGTCATCGCCCGTACACCCATCGTGACCCTGCATGATCTCGCCACGGAAAATATGGCATGTGAAAGCATTCTTGAGAGAAAACACAGTTGCTCGGTACCGTGGCCGAGCTTGACAGATCACCTCGTAATCCCGTCTACCAATCTTATCTTTCAAGATATGATGCTTCCTCGTTGATATGGTTACCGTTTCATATATACCCAAAGTCACTTGAACAAACCGATAAGAGAGATACATGCATGTGGATAATGGTAACAATGTGGTGCACATGGGTTTTATGATGAACAACACGTCCGTCCGGCATTCCCATCCTGTCCCAGCGTAATATTCGATGTCTTGGATAGCTTGACGCCGGGTGACTGTTTTCCGTTTCAACCAGACCCGAACAAGGCGAACGAGAAGGGGATGCAGAGTACTTACCCTATTATCGTCAAAGACACCTTGTCTAATCTTGGCCAATATATCACAAGCGGCCTGAACGAACGCTTCTTCCACGTTCCGACCAGACTTGGCACTAGCCTCGACAAATAGTAAACCCTCCTCTCGTGCCCAAGCTTCACCCTCTTCAGTCGTTACCTGGCGTCGATGTCTACCTGGCGCTGCACTTGACGTGAGCACAGGCGTGATCGGGTCATTTCCATCAAGTGGTTCCTCTACTAGGTCAACCTTGTTGCCGACAAGAATGCACGTTACATGAGGATCTGCGTGTTCTCTGACATCTGCAAGCCACGTGCGGGCATTAATGAAACCTAAGGCCGGCTGCGTCACTGGATCTATTAGGACAAGGCCAGGTTTGAATTGCATACTTTTCCTAGACGTTACATCATATACCAGAAGACACCCAGCGGCACCTCGGTAATAGGAACGGGTAATTGATCGGAAAGACTCTGTTCCGGCAGTGTCCCAGCCTAGAGCATGCAGTCAACGACAGGAATAATATGTCGTTGATTAACGTACATTGTAGCTTGATAATTTTGTCCTCATCCGGTATCGTAATCAACTTGGAACCAAATTCAACGCCTAGCTAGACAAGTGTGTTAGCCAGAGGATAATATTGGCATATCCGACGCGGTCGGATAGTACCGTTGGGTCAGGATTGGCAAGAAATCGTTGGTCGGTCAGGCGGAAAAGTAGGGATGATTTGCCAACAGCAGCGTCACCTAGGCCAGTTTATGTGCATGGTTCGGAATCGGATCATTGATATCATGTTCAGTCGTCGAAGGGAATGCACTACACTAACCTGTAATGACAAACTTCAAGACATAATGCCATGCCAATCCAGACATTCCAGGTAACAGAGATGAGGCCAAATTATCGAGGATATCCAAGAAAGTGACGAGCCAGGGTGTTTGCATCGGCGTTCCTTACGTCATCCACTCGTCACGTGATGAATGGGATATTCCGGCACATCTCCAAACGAGTTTTCTCGTAGAACGCAAACCGTGCTTACGATGAGCAGCGCTTGGAGAAACGTTTTCACGTATATCAAAGCTTTTCACGCTTGTCCAGCAGCTCATCGACTTATAGATACAACAAGTTGCGCAGATTACGGCCCGTGCCGTGCGCGCATCGTTGAAGGAGGAACACCGTGTCGCTGCTGAGAAACGTGGATCGACTTCTCTCAGATACCAACAGTGGGAAAACGGACTCGGTGGCCAGCAGGTATGGAATGTACTTTATGTGCGGACTGCTTTGTTTAGACTATGTGTGTAGGTTTACCTGAACCAGGCTGAGAACAACAACGAAAACAAGAAGGCGCAATGACAGTCGGCAGAGCATGGTTCGCCCGTTGGAAGGACATGTACTTTCTTCGGCTCCATAGCATAGAATGGCCGTGGGGTACTTGCACGGATCAATAGACCCGTTTGTGTTTGGTGCTCAACTGGTTGATTGCTGCGCGACCTTCTGGGAATTACTGCGATACAGGTTAAGCTGCGATTGTCGCGCAATAACATTTTCATTCTGGTTTTGGAACGCTTGGCAGCCGTGGGATATTGCATCTTCATATCAATATGCTTTAGGCGCTGTCTGCTTTACAGACGATTATCAACTATCAAGGTCCATCAAAGCATATAACACTGAATTTGGCCAGCATTGTGGAGCCCTACATCCTTCGTATGTAAAGTTTTCAAAGACCAAAACCGTTATTGACCGA
Source organism: Amanita molliuscula (assembly GCA_023014405.1). Classification (NCBI taxonomy): domain Eukaryota; kingdom Fungi; phylum Basidiomycota; class Agaricomycetes; order Agaricales; family Amanitaceae; genus Amanita; species Amanita molliuscula. The sequence goes on from JAEBUP010000068.1 coordinate 253,334, forward strand.
TGATCACAGTGATGGTTCTCCCTCCACCGATTGATCATCAGTTAATCCCCAATGGTCACTCCTGCTGTGATTTACGGGCTTCCCATTGAAATTCTTACCAAGATTTTTGTCCACTGTATTTTCGGTTACAACCTCCCGGCCCTGAAGTTATATGACATGCATCACAGCGATCCACGTCGAACGTTGACATACGTTAAATATCCTACTCCATTACCCTTCTTGCTCAGTCATGTCTGTTCTCTCTGGCGAGACGTGGCTTTATCCTCCCCTCTACTGTGGACATTGTTGGAAACACCAGCGGATGGACGTTGCGCATCCCCCAAAGCCATCATTAACCTTCTCCGGTTGTGCGTTAGTCGATCGGGCAATCTGCCTCTTTCCATCCACGTCTGCTCTACGCCAGATGATGGCAACGGTAGTCAGGCCTTCATGAAAGTTATCGCGAATCACCTCCATCGTGTCGAGAATATGACATTAACGTTCTGGCAGGCTAAAACTCCCTTCACTCAGATTTACGGGGACGCTCCATTACTCCGCATCTTGAAGCTGGAGGCGATATCGGAATCCATGACGAATTTGAAGTTCCCATTCCCTTCCTGCCCAATGCTCCACCACCTCGAGTGGCCGAACTATTCTTCATTATTAGGTTCAGATATTAATATTCCCTGGACTCAGCTTACGCATCTTAGACTGGGTTCTGTTTCAACACGACAAACGATATTCTTTTTCTCTTACTGTCTACGGCTTATTGAAATCCGTTGCAAGATCGACTCTTCACCATGGCCCGATCCAGGTCCAGGTACAGATCACCGTTTCAAACATGACAACCTACGCAAGCTCGTGTTTATCTTCGAGTCAGGAGCCAACATCAACGCAATCATGAATTACATCCTCGTCCCAAAGCTAACTTTCCTCCAACTTGAAATCAAGCACACTCCGTCTAGCGCTCGTTCGCTTCCCGTGGACTGCCTGAAGAATTTCCTGGAGCTCTCCGAGTGTCAGCTGCTCCATCTCGAGTTGACGCGGCTAAACCACCACTCGGAAGATCTACAGAGCATTTTGCAAACCACCTCCTGCTCGGGCTTAACGACGTTGAAGATTACAGTGCATCGAAGGAGTGCCAGTATAGAACTGACGGACGATCTTTTGACTCGACTTACATTCAGCGAGACGTCAACCACGGCCGAGGTTACTTTGTCCAGACTTGCAAACGATGTTCTTCAGGAACTACGCATCGTCTTCAACTCACATGGTCGGACAAATGGTTACCTCTCGGTTCAAGTACGGAGACCTCGAACATTTTGCCTTTTATCCGCTTGGACACCATACCGAAGGCTTCAAAATATTCCGTTCGTACGCCAACGCAGGATACGATGTGAAATACTAGTGAGTATATACTTTTAAGTAAATTGATAGCACGTTTTAAGCGTTCGCAGAGCAGATTGACCGTCGACCATTCAACAACATACACGATACTTCTCTCCCTGTACATGAAGAGAACGATGTAATACTAGAATCAGGCATGCAATATTCACGTTCCGCGGCCATGGCTCAGTAAGAATATTGTTAGAGATCTCAATGTCTATCTGTTCATGTCTGTTTCTACCAAAATATTATTTCTACGTAAATAACCTACTCATCCCTCCAATGGGGAAAATATGATAATCGTTCGTGGCAAATTCCGACTCAAACACATTTGCCGGGACGAGACTTCGTGATCACCGTATGCCATGCTCCCATTCAATGAGGGACGGACGGACGACGGTTCAACATTCGACGTCCATCGGTACCAAGGGTTCTCTTCAATGTTCAAAACGCTCAATACTCTATTATGGCAGTGCTACCGGCTTCTACCAAGTCCCATTGCTGAGACGAATCTGACAAGTCCAGACGGCACAACTTCCAGTTTGAGTACCATGTCATCCATGACGAAGTGTGGGCACAGGACACGAGGAACAGAAGCCAATGTGCGCCCATTGGGGGGCCTCAGTCCTCCGGTGACTTCTGCCTAACCTCTTCAATGGGGATAAGAACTCGAAGGTATACGAGTCCCCCACAGCCGGACATCACTTTAAAGGCGACTAACTGGACACCCTCAGATGACAAGGCGTTCAAGGACGTAGTCCACATTGGAGGAATCGAACTGAGGGCCGGTATACACATGTGGGTGTTGGAAAGGTACTGACTCGGACACCCACCCCATCACTCTTGTGGATGTCAACTGTCTGAACTAATCTGCTCTCCCAGCTCCATTGGCATGTCCCTGGCCACTATCACATCTTTGGTTCTCTCTTGTCGCAGTATCCGCATCCTTGCTTTCTATTTTGGATCGAACGGCTCCATCTCGGAGGCATCATCAAGAGGAAAAGCGTTTCTTGTCAAGATTAGCATATGACCACGACATCATCTCGATTACAAATTAGTCCTTGCTCTGGACGATACTTAGGCAGCGGAGTTATTCTCATAAACGGCGAACATCACGATGGACCGTTAATTACTTCATTATACTGGACCGCAAATGGTATTTGGTCCTCACTATAACGCGGGGTGAAAAGCTTCTATGACAAAATAAAGGGCTTTGAAGGGTTGCACGACGGCCACAAGTATTTATGGTTTCCTGCCAGGTCGAGCATCCTGTAATAAGCTTCAAATAGAGTGGCCGTATGAAGAGCAAGTGATTTAATTGACTTGCGAAACGATGGAGTTCATACAACTACAACAAGATTCGTCACGGAGTTGTCGCCAGGTTATGCGTAGGGACGGTTGCCTATGGAATCATTAAATAATCAGTGGTCGCGGCACACTTTTGCCCTGACATTCATGTCACCTTGCTGGGTTGTCCAAGACGCGCAACCATTATCCGGGTAAGGTCGATTTCATTGGGTACAGATTACCATGAGTGGCTCTGCACTGCGCTCATCCTGAAGTGGTCACCCAAAGCAGTCAAATACACTAAAGAAAATTTCATTTTTATGCAGTCGACAAATAGGAGTGGATTCTGGACAGTTCCGTCTAAAAGACCATGCGAAGCCTCGTGTTGCTCATAAAATTGAGGACGGACAGCATGTAAACGAAAGACTGCATTATTATGAAAGGCTTGTGCTTTTCTATCATGATTAGCCAGCAACGGCGAGTTGTAGTACAGGGGTCGCATTGATCTCGTCCCTCTGAGCATATGCAGAACGTCTATTTCGAAACGGTCACGAAGCCTTTGCCCTTGTATTCGTCTGACGAGATACCTGTTGTCGGCAGGTTCACCCAATTAAATCAAGACGGAACGAGAGAAGAATACAAACCTGAGATGGGGTCGAGGTTCATTTGTCGTGCACGTTCGTTTGATGCTTCTTGCCATTCCTTGCTCATCGTCTTTGGTGGCGGCACAGCTGACAGACGTAGAATCGTCAGAGAACAAGTGCAGCAAACACAATGCAGGACAGCCCGCACCAAATTGCTTGATGGCGAAGGAGAGGATACCAGCAGCACCGACTAGAGCCATTGTGTATCCAATGATTTTCAGGCTGTCGCCGGGTTTCGACGCAGGAGCACGAGGGCCGTGAGGCCCAAAAGCAACATAGTATGCTAGAGTTCGGAAGCGGTGCAGCGTCAGCACTTCGCACCTGATAGAAGCTGCAAAAAACACGTACAAGCCCGTTTCTCGTCAAGAGAAAGCTGCCCCAATCCTTCTTTTGTAAGAGTTCGAGCTGTTCGTGAATAGTCGCCTTCTCATCACCGGAGAGAGTAGCCCACTGGGCCTCTACGTTCGACAGGGGAATAAGACTCGCAGCCCGAGATGCAGAGCTCGTGACAGAGGAAGAAGACGCTCCGTCCGATGCGACGTGTGCCGCGTTGGCAGTTGTTGACGTCGCGAGTGCTCGGACTTGGAGCGAGCGACGGAGAGCATGTTGGCGCGCCAAACGGAGGGCAGCCTGCGCGTGCATGTCTATAGGCAACCAATGCGGTGAGAGCAGCAGAAGAAGAGGAGGCAGGAGCAAAAGACCTTTTTTCGGGTTGGATACGGCAGAAAATGGGAACGGTCGGAGTCTCAAAGCATTCGGAACGGGCCGGAAAATGCCTCAACCACAATGACATTCGATGCTGCAAGTTGTTTAGTAAACGACTACAGTACAGATGTTTGTAGATTCAGCACGAGATAAATGATTGTCATAGAAATATGGTCGACTGAAATTAAACCGCTGCGTTATCTTTTTCAGTGCAGTCCCGGGAAAGATGGCTGCAGAGGCGATCAGCCGAGCTAGACAGGATGGGAATTGAACTCACTCTTCAGATCCGCAGGTATAGCATGCACGTCTTTGGGGCTGAGGGCAGTCTCTGCTGATGTGACCCTATCACAACGTTAATTCTTACGAAAAAGTCAATCCGAGTTCGACGTACGACTCCCGAGCAGTTGTAGCACTTGCTGCCTCCGGGACAATCGCGGGATAAGTGGCCTACACCACCGCAGGCGTAGCTGTCCATGTCCTCGTTAGTTTGTCACCGGAGTATACAGAATAATAATCGAACCATGACTTTTGGTAGCTGCTCCTCCTGAACCCACTGGTGTTCCCAGAGTTGTCGGGACATGCCCGGGCGATATGCCCCGTCTGGCCGCAGCGATAGCACTCTGCGCCAAACGAAGTTGCCGAGGCCTCAGGGCAAAATTTTGACTAAAGACAGGGTCAGCCATGTAGAGTTAATAGCGAAATGAAACACGAGTTTACAATGTGTCCTTCTTGATTACACTTGTAGCACGTTTTCGGTTTTGCTTCTCTTGTGCATTCTCTCGAGACATGGCCTTCTAGACCACCTTCATGAGTCGGTTAAACGCTGTCTTCAACGATGGCGTCAAGGGGTACCCACAGTTGTAACTAAAACAAACATTAGCCGATCGAACGTCCAGGGGAGATAAGATAGATGAACATTCGGCCGCGATGGCACCCAAGAATGAAGAGGAGGACAACGAGAGGTGTATTTACCAAGTAGGAGTTCCGGCCCTGGGACAGCTGGCGGCTTGGTGGCCTGCTGCACACAGGGGAATTGACGAATCGCACAAATTCATTGCGACGTAGATCGGTGACATGGATTTTTGTAAAGGAAAAAAGAAAAATACACCGATCAGCACACACCACGAGGAAAGATGAAAAAAATGATCAAAAGGAGCCAGTTATCGAATGCAAACCACTCCCCGTGCAAACGATTGACAAATGAGCTTCCAATGTGGAAAGATGTAATGGAAAAGTAAGAGGAATGCAGAAACACCACGCACATACACCACAGTTGAAACATCCGCGACCACTCATTCTGCACTCTGAGACGGCGAGAAAAAGTTGAATCAGCGAAGGAGCGGGACGAATAGAAAACAGCAGGAAGAGAAATGGAAGGAAACGAGCAGGGAAACACACTTTAAATAAGCGAACGGGACAAGATGAGATTTAGAAATTGGACCCTGGCGAAAACTGATCAGCTACATTACATAATCCTACACGCGCCTCGGCCAACGGCGATGTCACAGTCCTTTGTCTTCCATCTCCTTATTCGGCTCCTTGTCGCCGTCGCGTTCGCCCTTCTTCTCCGCCAGTTCGATCGGAATAAGCCGGTACTCTTCGGGATCCACAATCCCATCTTCCATCTCCGCTCGTCCTATCGTCGCCTTGTTGTCCACCAGCCCGTGCAGCGCGATCACGGCCCGCAGCAGGCTGCTCAAGTACACTACCAGCATCTGGTCATTCGTGCTGGACACGAAGCTCTGCGTCAACGCCTGATCTGACAGATCGGGCAGCAGATTCAAGGCGTCTTGCAGGTGGTAGATAACCTGGTGGTTCACAGGCATGGTTCCGGTCGCTATGTCGGCAAGGTATTTCTGTATGTCGCTTACCCTGGTCTTGAGGCCACGAAGTGATGCGAGCTGTTCGCTCACCCGCGTAGCTAGTGTGGTCGTTGTGGAGTCTTTTATGTCCCGTAGCAGATGCTCAACGCCGATTTCCTCCGCTTCTTCTGCTTCTATCGCAGATGGCACGTGTAGAAACGTTTTCCTTGTCTCTGTGCCGTCCTACGGAAAAGCTCAGGATTGTTCCTCTGCCAAATGTAAAAGCACACTTACATCCTTGATCTCCTCCACTGCAAAATACGCATCGGTTGGGATACCGACATTTGCGGTCGCACATCCACGATGACCATCACAGGCCGGGCGATAAACCTCTTGAACAGGTCATTAATCTCTGGTCCGATGCTCTCAGCTTTGGACCCGTATGGTACCACCCAATCATTCGTTCCCTTGCTATACACCACCCATCAGTCTACAAACCAAAATGTGCACAATACGATCTTGACGAACTGACCATTGACCTTTTTGAACATCTCATACATCCCCTCAATATAATTATGATCCAAAAACCATGTCTTTCTATCTTTTTCATCCTCTTCAAATGGGTTATCGCAAAAGAATTGGCTACGTTGATGGTCTTCCCGTTGTCCTGCCCCAAAAGGACACCGACAACGCGCTTTTGTGAGTTGCGAGTGACAGATCGGGCATGGTGGTCTGCTACCGACAGCAAGACGAGCGGATGAACAACTGTTCCCGGAGACGATTATGTTAGCCCTGAATGCCGCTTGCAAATGGCCCTCCCGAGACCGACTGGCATAAACGTACTGACTGTTGTTCCAGCTAGTGCTGTAAGCTTGTGGTACGGCCTCAGATTTTAACGAGCCTTATTAATGTCGAGATGAATGCTCACCTGCTCAGTGTGTGGTAGCAACCATGGTCGAGTAGCTTGGTCTGCTGGCCGCTGCCCCTCTCACGCGTTCCTGTTGACGCGTATGTTATTTGGTACTGTTGTCCAGCAGCCCCCACTGCTACAGCCCCATGGCCCATGGTTCGGAGCACAGCACATTCAAGAAGGTTATCCATCTATGTATATATGACAGTAAGAGGTAAATGATAATGTATATAGCAGGGGCTCTGCTTTATTTTTTTGGCAACAAAAAAAAACAGCGTTAGGCCGAAAATAAGGTTTGCTTGTGCTTGTTTTTTTCGACCGAAAAAAACTGCCTCAGAATCAGATATCAGAATCACGCAGTCCATGGCGTATGGTACTTTTCAAAACTTCTACTGAATGTTCGTATTGGCTGACTATTGTGGTTAGGCGCATCTGGAAGCCGAGGTGGATTTGCAGGGTGGCAGGGGTGGACGCGGTGGTGGTGACCGTGGCGGAGGAGGTAGAGGGCGAGGAGGGGGTGCAAGAGGCGGTGGAGGTGAGTAGCATTTGTGGTTTTCGGGCGCTGAACTTGATTATCCTGATATTTCTAGTTGGCATGAGAGGCGCTGCGCGTGGAGGTCGCGGTGGACGCGGCGGCAGGCCTGAGCGGGGAGGAAGGGGAGGAGGCAGAGGTGGGCGTGGAGGTCGTGCAGGGGGCGGGTCCAACGTCGTCGTGGAGCCTCACAGACACCCTGGCATTTTCATCGCCAAAGGCAAAGACCACATGCTCGTGACGAGAAACATTGCTCCTGGCGAATCGGTATATGGCGAGAAGCGGATATCAGTGGACGCGGGAGATGGCACGAAGATTGAGTACCGGGTGTGGAACCCGTTCCGTTCAAAGTTAGCTGCGGGCGTGTTGGGTGGGTTGGATGACATTTTCATCAAGCCCGGTGCCAAGGTGCTGTATTTGGGTGCCGCGAGTGGGACGAGTGTCAGTCATGTCGCAGATATCGTTGGACCGGTATGTGTTGTCTTACTCTCACATGATGTTCCGTTCATGGATCGTATTCTAGGATGGTGTGTGTATGCAGTTGAATTTCACCGCGTTCAGGCCGTGACCTGATTAACATGGCTAAAAAGCGAACTAATGTCATACGTGGGTGTTTAAACTAGAGGGATTCTGTTTTTGCTAAAAGATGTGCTAGCTATCATTGAGGATGCTCGTTTACCAAATAGAATCGGATGATGATTTCGA